>CM038797.1:96983279-97287235 GCA_021764765.1 Vicia sativa | reverse complement strand
ATGCAGATTATGATGGCATGTAGTATATGATAATGCTTGTGCACATGTTATGACTTTTATGTATAATGCATGAATGTAGATGGTATTTCAAAACATATCCGTCTTGAAGAAGATAGGAACGATTCTTTGAGATTGATGCAACCGCTTGGGGATGATGTTGTTGGAAACCCTGGCTGGGGAAAAGAGATGCTTCATATTCCTCCAATGCACTATCTGACCAAGTTTCGAGTCTGGATATTAGTGCTGCTGGAAGAATAATAATGATTGAGAGATACCGACTAGGATCTTGTCATGGATGATTACATTGTCCATAGACCTTATTAGCCAACGTGATATGGCATAATTTGTTACCGCTGGAGACCGATTTAACATGGTGAAGCTGATAGGGTCATTAAAGCTGACGAGGCTTATAGGATCATTAAAGCTGATGAGGCCGATGGATCACTGAGGTGATGAATCGATAGGATCACTTGAGGTGATGAGTCCGATGGGATCACCTTGAGGTGATGAGTCCGATTGATCACTTGAGGTGATGAGTCTCGAGGATCACTTGAGGTGATGAAACCATAGAATCACCGCCGGGGACTAACGTGATGAGGTTGATAGGATCACCGTCGGACTAACGTGATGAGGTTGATAGGATCACCGCTCGGGGACTAACGGATGAGGTTGATAGGATCACCGCTCGGGACTAACGTGATGAGGTTGAAAGTGTTGGAACACCGCTGGAGGATGATAATATAGTACTTCGTTGGAGAAGATTTTCCTTGTAGGGGAGAGATGGCTCGTGGGGATTGAAGATCTTGTGGATGTATTTCTTGTGAAAGTGACTGGGGATATTGGTGACTTAGTCGCATCTCAATTCCTAGAGCCCTGTAGAATTCATGCTATGTTCGCTTCTTCATATGTTTGTGAACAGATTTTTTTTCAGATGCATATAATCATTCAAAGCAATAATTGTGTCATACCCAAAATTTGCCCTCTTACTCTCAAGACATTTCACAAGAATTCACATGATTGATAAGCAAACCCTCCTAGCAATCAACCCAAACTAGGTTTTGGCCATTCTCAAATCAAGGTGGGCTTCTAACACTTCTAGTGGTCATCATGCCTCATCATATGCTTCAAATAACTCCATGTCAAGGCCTTATGTCGTTTCTCTTAAATTGTATTGAAAATCAATTGTATTGGACAAAAGTCAAATATGGTCAACATACACAAACTTTATAATTTTTGGTCAACATCAATATTTTGAAGTGACATTCATCATTTGATCAAGGTTTGATCATGATTCATCAAGAAAAGTCAAGAATTGATCAAAAGTCAAAGTTTCTAAATTGGGCTTTCTATAAAAGTCAACAAACTGACCTGGCATAACTTTCACATACTTTATCGAAATTTTCCACCACAACTCATTTTGAAGAGAATTCAATTCTCTACAACTTCATGTCTCACGCTTGGGTAAAATGCTTCATTTGAAGTTATGGATCAAAACATTACAGTCCTTTTAAAAGTCAACAAAAAGTCAATTTTGCAAAGAAGTTTTCATGAGCATGGAAACTTCAATGAAGATGAGACCAAAAGGTTATAGGACATCTTGAACTTTCTAAAAGTCTGAAGAACACCAAAAATGTTAAAAATTGAGCAAGATACATTGCACAAGTTGACATTTTGAGGAGGTGCAGAAAGATACTTGACAAAACCAAAATTTTGCAAATGGCCTAACTTTTCTTGATTCAAACATGTTCTTAGTGAATTGGAACCTCCAAGCCCAAGGCCACTAATTTATCTTTTATTTTCTATTTATTTTGGATTTTTAATCATTTAAAACCAAATTTAATTAAAATAAAAGATGGAAAATCAAAATTAATTGCAAGGTAGATTTTCTCTCATTCTTGAGATCCAAGCAAGTCATACAAGTTGTCAATTTCAATTTCATTGATTGGGAAAAGGAATTGAATGAGATTGATCAAAAAGGAAATATTGGTTTAATTCCAAATCAAATACTTCTCATTGATTATATAATTTCTATAATTTTGACCTAATTCACTCTACTATAAGTACACGTTGCATCCACAAGCACAAGGGACGAAATTCTTGCCTCCAAGAACCCTAAAAGCTTCAAAAATCGTGTGATTCAAGGAAGTGGCGTGTTTTTGATCAATTCAAGCCAAACAAAGCGTTCCAACACATTCCTTGATACTTAAAGCTTTTCCAATCATTATCACCATCAACAAGCCCAGAATCACAAAACACGATTTCGCTTTTAAGACATTCTAACTCAAATTGATTTTGATTTTATGCATATTTAACATGTTTTTATTGTTTGTTTGTGTTTAGAATGGAGTTTCAAAATTTATGCATATGTTAATTGAGTTTAGACACAGAATCATGACTTGCCATTGTTAGGGTTCATAAGCTCCAATTAGGTTTTCTAGAATAGGAAAAATTGAGGAAACCAATGATCCCAAGATGTTCGTGGATTAAACCGAGTTGATCCATGTTCCCATAACAAATTTATGTTGCATATTTGGATTTTGATTTTTGTAGGTGTTATAGCTACGGACAATCCGTTGGTAAAAGCTTTAGCTACGAACCAAAACCGTGGCTAAAAGTTTAAATATTCAAACGAGGAACACGAAGTTCTTGGCGTGTGTTTTAAGTTTGGTTTTCAGAAATTCGATCCCTGGCTTTGTCAAATATTTTTTTACACTTTGCAAAAACTAACACTTTTTCTTATTTTCTCCATATTTTTCCTTTTAATTTAATTTCTTTTCAAACAATTTTCTAACACATCAAAAATAACCAAAAAAAATAATTTCTTTTTGCATTTAGGACAGAAAAATGTTTATTTAATTTTTGACATAAAAATTAATATTTTTGCATGCATATTATAATTAATTGTTAATTAACTATAAAACTGACTTTTAATTACTTTTCTTTACTAAAATCAATCCAGAAAATTCCCAAAAAAATTGTTTTATCATCTAATTAGGATTACTAACCTAAAAACTTTTTCCTAACTCAAAAATCTTTTTTTAACTAACATATTTTCTCTTATGTGAATTTCTTTTCTTTTCCGATTATTATGTATCTGCTTCCAGGTTGTAATAGTTAGGATTAATTTTCTCGCATTTCTTTTTTCAAATATTATGTAACTGCTCATGGGATGTAATAGTTTAATTAGGATTAACTTTCGCACTCCTATATTATGTAACTGCCCCAAAGCCATGTAATAGCGTAGGATATACTTTCCACTTTACTTTCCGCAATTTTTCTTCGCATCCATATAAACTGCTAGTAACTAGGCGGTATGACAAGATAAAATGAACGATCACTTCTAATTGCAAGATAAAATATCCGAATTTAACACACTCTTCACACATGCACCCCTAGAGCATTCTCTCTCGTTGCCTTCGAATAAATGGTCAAGTCCCTCGAACGTAGAGGTATCCTAGTACCGTGCTTCACAAACATATCATCATAGTCCTTCGATGTAAAGATCATAGTCCTCGACGTGCCTCACGAATACATGATCTCGCCCCTCGATTGTTGCCTACAAAAGTGATGATCGTCCCTTCGAATGTGCTAGGATACCCACAAGTTGCTTCTATGACCATCCGATGTCCCTTCGAATGTCCTCTTACATCCAACGAATAGGGTTACCTACCAACTAATGGTATGGATAGCACTATTCTAAAGGAAAGTAAAATACCTAAACGACTGCTCGAGTAGGTAATAAGACTTTTAGTTGCTTGCTCTATCAAAATACTTTTCACACCTCACACTTTTACAAAGTTAAAACACTTTTCAAAACGAAACATTTCAAACACTTCTGTATACATTCCAATATGAATCATTACGAAGTCAAACGAAATTCCTTTTCCAAACATTTTTCAAACACACATAGAAAATTTTAAAGTGAGCTAAAATAATTAAGAGCTGTAGATGATCACGGATGGAAAGTGCTAATACCTTTCCTTTCATAACCTTCTCCTTACTCAGAATCTAACGAAGGCCTTTTTGTTCTTTCACCTTCCCTTAATTGGATAAAAGAAAAGTCGGTGGCGACTCTTGCTATTCCAGCATTTGCGATCAAAAGCAAAACAAATTCCAGTCAGCCCTCCCATCGTATTACAGAACTGGCGACTGCTGGGGAGACACCCTAAAGAGAGAATACCTTAGGATTTTAGATCACTTCATCGCTCGCTTGACTTTTACGCTTTACTTTAAAGGGTTGCTTGGGTATTATACTTGTGGGGATCCTACACCGAATCCGTGTTTCTTAGGTAAGTAGCAATAAATCGTCATGACTAGGCTATATACCCAAATGGTCAACATGATGGCTACGTTAGTGCGACACTTTTGATGTCCCGATGCTCCTCATGCTCAAGTTGAGGAAAGTATTTGCCTACGTGGTGTCATCAAGACTAACTCAACTTTAGAACCCTAATTGACCCATCTTGGCCATTAGAAGGTAGTGAGATGGCCACTTTGGTGCAGACTAAGTTTGTTGATACTGATGCTACGCTCATTAAGATCCGACTTCGGGATGTTTTGGTCGACCACTTGGTAGTCATATTGAAATAAAGCCTACGAGAAAGATCAATGATATGAGATTCCTAGAACCCGGTTACTATTATAGGACAGGATGAACCCACTGAAACATTGGTAGGGTAGACACTTATACCTCATGCAAGCCTTAACCCTAGGGCTATTGTGTGATTTGCTTGTGCTTGTTAAACATGACATCATGACATCATAACATTGCATATCATTTCTAACCATTTTAAGGACCTAGGGATTTATCTTTGCTCTGTTTTGTAGGAATTATGGCTTCCAGAAAGAATATCTGAATCAACTTCATGGGTGTACCTTCTCAACTCAAAGAATTGGTTTCAGAAATCCCCGATCATGCCCAGTTCACCAAAAGACATGGTTATCTGCTTGACTTGGTTATCTCCGGTTTTGAAAAAGATATGATGCACGTCTTATTCCAGTTCTTCGATCTGAAACACCATTGCTTTACATTCCTGCATTATCATTGGTTCCTACCTTGAAGAGTTCTGTTACTTGGGATACCTATTCTTGATCAGATTCCATTCATCGGTTCAGAAAAGGCTCCTAAGTAAGAAGACATCGCATCAGCGTTTCATCTAAAACGTTCAGACATTGAAGCCAATTGGGAAACAAGAAGCGGAGTTAAGGGTTTGCTTGCTAAGTTTCTCATAAAGAAAGCGCGAGAGTTCCTCAAAGCTATGAGTTTCCATGCATTCGAAGATATTTTGGCTTTACTAATCTACGTCTTGGTTCTATTTCCTAATCCATATCAGTTCATAGACGTGAACGCCATCAAGATATTCCCCACTCGTAATCCGGTGCCTACCTTGCTTGGAGATATTCTACATTCTCTCCACACTCGTACCACCAAACGACAAGGAACTCTCATGTGTTGCATACCGTTACTTTCCAGGTGGTTTATTTTGCACCTTCCTCAATCAGTAATGAAGAACGAGCAAAGATTGAAGTGGTCTCAAAGGCTGATGTCACTCTCTCATTCAGATATCCGTTGGTGTCTCTTCTCTCAAAAGGACTTCACATTAATTGAGCGTTGTGGAGAATTCCCTAATGTACCACTCCTTGGCATAAAGGGAGGTATCACCTACAACCCTTCTCTAGCTCTACGTCAGTTTGGTTATGCTCTAAGAGATGGTCCTCATGATATGCTTCTCCAAGATTTTGTGTTCGACTACAACCATGATCTCCAGAACTACCGTCAAAGATTTGTGCACGCTTGCGGAATGGTAAAGAAGACTGATACCAAGACTTTGGGACACATAAATTCCATTCCTTGGGAACCTTACCTCAAATGGGTGCGAGCTCGAGCTCAAAACCTCATGATGCCATTCACGCTAGTTCTACCAGTGATCATGGAACCTGTTGTTATAGGTGACGAATCCTATACCGTTCTCCATCGCGACATGCCTACTGATTTTGAAGACCTGAAAAGATCCTGGATTCATCTTAAAGAAGAAAGGGATACATTCGAAGCTCAACGCTATGCAAGCGAGAAGAAGGTACTAGAGTTGACCAAGCTACTTCACGAGGAGTGAAACATCAACGCCTACTTCAACACCAAGAGGAAGCGCCCATGGGAGACTTAGAGCTTTAGGATTTTTCTTTTATTTTCGAAACTATCTTTTGTACTTAAAAAAAAAAAAGAAACTAATAAAAGTTTGTTAGTGCTTGTTTAACAAATTTAAATTCCTAAGGTCCTTGAAAATATTGCATTGCATTGCATAAACATCGCATATCATGGCATGAAATTTCATAACAGGTACATTGAAGACCGGTTTTCTTATTCTCTCGCTATTTATTTTAGCAGAAATGACTCTTGAACAGACTGTCAAAGATCTCCAGGCTCAGAATGCTCAGTTCCAGGAAATGGTCACCAGCCATGTCCAAGGCCAGGAAGACTTGAAGAAGCTCATCACCAGAAAGAAGGAGGTCATCGGTGTCCTCAACATGGGAAGACGTCATAAGGGCGGACCTAGGGTGGTCATCCGTTTAGAACTCTCAGACAAGAGTATTTAAACTGATTAGAGTATCAAGAACAACGAAGAAGGCCAGCGTGAGTCTGAAAACAGAGAAGAAGACTATGAGAACGAGCAGTATTCTCTTGAGGATGAAAAATACAAACAACTTGAAGACCGTTTGAATGCCGTGGAAAATCTGAAAATGTCCAGACTGAATTTTGATGATCTGAGTTTAGTTCCTGGTGTGGTGATTCCCCGTAAGTTCAAGGTTCCTACTTTTGTCAAGTATGATGGCATTTCTTGTCCGAAGCTGCATTTGAAGTCCTATGTTCAGAAGATCCATCCTCACACTGATGATAGGAAGCTGTGGATCCATTACTTCCAAGAGAGTTTAACCAGAGATCAGTTGGAGTGGTATTATCAGCTAGAGAGTACCCACATCCATACCTGGAATGACTTAGCAGATGCTTTCTACAAGCAGTACCAAGACAATGTCAATTGGCACCCACTGCATGCAACCATGAAAGCATGTCTATGGGTCGTGATGAGAAGTTCAAAGAGTACACTCGAAATTGAGAGATCTAGCGGTGAGTTCAACCACCCTTGTCGATAGGGAGTTGGTTGATATGTTTATGGGACCACAGGCCCATTCTTCAATCATCGATTGGAAACCTCTTCACCGATTCATCGGTGATATTGATGAGAAGCATTGAGGTTGGAATCAAGGCGGAATGATTCAAGTGAGTCATTCAAATCTTTGCAAAGAGATCTTTTGGTGGTAAGAAAGAAGCCAGTATATTGTCGGAAGATCGTGTCAAGCGATCGCTCAATCGTGGGCTTGTGATCTCAATCCTACACCGCAACCTCGGGAAACAATATGTGTAACCAGAATGCGCCACGGAGACAGTTCACGAAGATCAACATGCCATTGTCGCAAGCATTGCAACACATGTTGAAAGCAGAGCTGATTACCTTGAGGGATCCTCCTCAACATATCAACACTTCCTCTCCAAGGTACAATCCTAATGCTAAGTGTGCATACCACTCCAACAGCCCAGGGCACGACACCGACGACTGTTGGGCTCTGAAGAACAAGATTCAATACATGATCGAAGCTAAAGAAATTGAGTTTGATCCTCCTGTTGAAACTCCAAATGTGATCAACGCGCCAATGCCTAACCACGACAAAAGTTCCAATGCTATTGACAAGAACTCTTATGCTTTTGATGTGAATGATTTGACTATTCCTCTGATGGCTGTTAAGAAGAATCTGCTGCAAGCCGGTGTTAATCCAAGATGCCCGGAGAATTGTCGTTGGTGCCCTTTAGCACCTGATGGATGTGCTTGGTTGATAAGGCGTATTCAACGCATGATGGATAACCGAGAAGTGCTATTTCTAAAACCTTTACCTATGGAAAATCTCTGTGAAGACATGTCTAAGAATCTGAAGATCAAAGATGTGAGTGAATCCGTACCAGAAGTCTAGGATACCTTGGGGAAGCCAAGTGGAAAGTTTGATTACATGGTAAAGTATACTGTTCCTGACAGCTACAAGATTCCTATTGAAGATGTCAAGACAACCGGATGCGGAGACGATTTCCCATAAGACTATGCTGATGTAAACACAATAAGGATCTCCTCTGCTGATCCTGCGCCTAGAGTGGCACCTCTCATCATTACTTCTCCCAGACCAGTTCCATACTCCTCTGACAAAGCTATACCGTGGAACTATGGAGCTGAAGTTTATTATCATGCCGTCAAGCAAGACCCGTTGACCATCGAAGACATTACAGATGAAGCTACCATTCCTAACATCAACAACATCACCGGATCAAGCAAAGTAACGACCTAGGAAGTGTTCTCTCCAGATCTCTCCACCAAAAACACTGGACTCATTCAATTCCCTATCGAACGCCTCAATCTGAGGGAAAGAACCATTGACTCATCCTGCTCGACGAGTACCAAAGAAAGTTGAAGATACCTCCAAGTAAGAAATGGAGAAATTAAAGATAATCAAGAAGACCGACTACAATATTGTGGAGCAGTTGGGACAAACTCCGTCCAAGATATCCATGCTAACTTGCTATTGTGCTCACGAGGCTCATGCTAAGGCCTTAGTGAAGTTTACGAAGTCACATACCACTGAAACCCGACTAATCAATTTGAAGTTTATATTGCTAGCTGGTGCCAACAGCGGTCTAGGCTTTTAAATCTTGATTTGACTCTGCTGAAAGGAACACAGTAAAGCCTTGCACATCTCTTGAATGCAAGGGCACTACATTGTCTCATGTTTGGTGAATACCGTTCTGCTCGAATATCCTGCAAAGAATTCCTTCGACAAACTTGATGTTGAAGGATTGGTCTGAAGCCCAGTGACATAATTGTAAGAGTTTTTATGGTTCTAAGCGAGCGACTTGAGAGCTCATTCTACCGAGTTAAAGTCGGTTTCGGACTTTCGACTCCATTTTCTTTATTTGGACATCCGTCCGACACTCTTGCATACTTGGACGCCGCTTGGATACATGGGGAGGCGTTGTTACCTTTGCCTTGCAGTTGAAATACCGGAAAGGGAAGGTTGTTACAACATGCGGTGAGGAGGGTACATGATAAGCCATCTGCAGTCGTTCCGATACCTCGAAATGGAAGGAGAATTCTTTGAAACTCCCTGTCAAGTGTCATACCCCAAAATTTGCCCTCATCTTCTCAAGATTTCATACATCCATACTCAAGGTTCCTCAGAGTTGATCGGACAAACTCTCTCTAGACAATCAACCCAAACTAGGGTTTGGTATCTCTCGAGCAAGATGGACTTCCAACATCTCCAATGGTCTTCATGCCTCCACATATGTTTCAAAGATTCTCCATGTCAAGTTTCAAGCTTCAAGTCAAGTTTCCTCGACAATTGCTCGGATGGTTGAAAATCGGTTGATTGGACAAAAGTCAACTTGGTCAACATCATCAAACTTCATAATTTTTGGTCAACATCCTCATTTTGAAGTTACATTCATCATTTGATCAAGGGTTGATCATGATTCATCAAGAAAACTCAAGATTTGCTCAAAAGTCGAACTTTCTAAATTAGGGTTTCTAGGTGAAAAGTCAATGAACTTTGTGATCATAACTTTCTCATACTTTCTCAAAATTTTCCACCACCTCTTGTTTTGAAGGAAATTCAATTCTCTACAACTTCATGTCTCACAAGAATGTCCAAAAATGCTTCATTTGAGAGGTATAGCTCAAAACATTAGGTCATTTTCAAAGTCAACAAAAGTCAACTTTTTGTTTTGAAGATATATTGAGCATGGAAACTCAATTGAGATGAGACCAAAAGGTTGGTTAGAGGACTTAGAGCTTTCCAAAAGTCCAAGAAACTCAAAAATGTGGAAAATTGAGCAAGATACACTATTGAAGTTGGGCAATTTTGAATGATTGCACAAAGGACATTTTGGTCAAAATGCAAATTTTCCAAATGGGCCTATAATCTTTTGACCCAAACTTGTTCATGACATTATTCTTGACCCATAAATGCTTGGCCATGGTGATTTTCTATTTTTATGATTTATCTTTGAATTTTATAACATTTAATTCAAAAATAAATTATATAAAATATGAAAATTAAATATTTTTTCAAAAGGAATGGATTTATATCTTCCTTGAAGTCCAAGATAGCCCAATATCCTTGCCAAATTCGTGCATGATCAAGCATTGAAGAGGAAATCAAATTTTCTTCAAGAAATTGATTTTATTTGGAAAAAATTGAATGCTCCAAATCATATCTTTTTTCACTCCCTTTGCCATCCAAATTTTCTCTATAAATACCAAGCATCATAGCCAGCCACAAACACGAAACCCTAGCCCAAGAGAGAGTCCTTATTTTGCCAAATTTTTCTCAAAACTTGAAAAAATCGAATTCCAAATTGCAGCAGGTTTCAGCCCGATCTAGCCATCCATTCTTGCTCATTGACATCCCAGAAGACAAAATCAACTTTACTTATTCGAACCCGAATCGTGCCTATAATTTACGATCCGGTATTTTCTCAATTTTGATTTCTTCTATTCATGCGTTTTTAATCGTGTTTGTTTGCATATTTGTACTTTCGGGGTGCACATTTGGTCATGTTTGAACCTCATATGAGCAGGCGTCCGAAACCCTATTGCCATTGTTAGGGTTGAAAGGTTGTTTAATCGGATAGCTTTATACAGGCGTTTTTAACTGAAACTAACATCACCATTGGATTCAGGAGGTCCAATTTAGAGGGGTAGGGTGTTCTTTTCCTGTTTATTCATCGTGTTTTGCAGGTTTGAAAAGTTGGACGGCCGGAGAAGACGACCGGAGCTAGGGCTCCGGCGTCGCTGACTCGTTTGACCGGCGAGTTACATGCATGGCGAGAAAACGCGTTCTGATTCGTCCATTCAAAATAACCGGGACCCACCTGCTGACTGCGCGTTTGAATTTCAAAAGTCCAGGACACGTATTCATTCATAAACCATTGCTTGAATTTTCCAGACACAAAGTACACGCAGTCCCAGTGGTTAAGGCATTGTTTTGAAGAGATTCTCCAGGAGGTCACAGGTTCAAGTCCTGCCAGGACCATTCTCTTCTTTTCTTTTCCAAAACTTGCATATTTTCATATTTTCCTATTTTAATATTTTTCATGTTATTTTAATTCTCTTCATATTTTTATTTATGCATTAAAAAAATTGTCAAAAATTATTTTCTTTTTGCATTTATTTTCAGAAAACCTTTATTTAATTTATAAAATTAAAAAATATATTTTTGCATGCATATTTATTTTTATTCATAATTTTGCATTTAAATCACTTTTAATTAGTTTTTAATTATTAAATTGCATCCAAAAAATCCCAAAAATTTATTTTAGCATATTTATATTATTTCCAGCATGTAATAATTTTCTCATATAAAATTTGCATTTTCTAACATTTTCTCTTATTCGATTCATATCGTATTTTCCGATTTCTCATTCCTTTCTGAGTTGATCCGATCGACGATTTTTTCTTTATCATTTTATTTTTCCAATAATGTAACTGTCTATGGGATGTAATAGTTTAAATTAGGTCTTTATTTTCCGCATTTTAAATTATGTATACGCCCAAGCCATGTAATAGCGTGGGACATTTACCTTTCCGCACTTTACATTCGCATTTAATTTCCGCACCCTATAAATTGCTAGTAACTAGGCGTGTATGGCAAGATAATAATGAACTAAGCCCACTAATTTTCAAGATAAAATATAAAAATCAACACACTTCTTTCACACACGCACCCTTAGGGTAATTCTCTCTCGTTGCCTTCGAATCCAAATGGTCATGTCCCTCGAGCGAGGTATTCTAGCACCGTTGCCTTCCAAACAAATCATCATAGTCCCTTCGATACAAAGATCATAAGACCCACGATGTCGCCTCCGAATACATGATCTTGACCCTCGATTGTCGCCTCGAAAATGATGATAGTCCCTTGAATGTGCTAGGATACTTCCTACAAGTTGCTTTATGACCATCCGATGTCCTCGAATGTCCGCTTACATCCAGCGAATGGAGCTACCTACTAACTAATGGTATGGCTAGCGCTATTCTAAAGGAGCGTAAATCGAAACGACCAATTCGAGTGGGTAATAAGTCTTTAGTTGCTTGCTCTAAACCAAATGCTTTTCACACCACACACTCTTTTTCAAAGTTCAAACTCTTTTCAAAACGAAACATTTCGAACACTTTGTATACACTCCTACATGAGTCATTACAAAGTCAAAGCGAAATGCCTTTTCAAAACATTTTGTCAAACACAGAAGCACAATTTTAAAAGGTGATCTAGAGCAACTAAGAGCCCGTAGAATAACTACGGATGGAAAGGGTGCTAATACCTTCCCTTTTCATAACCTTCTCCCTTACTCGAGAATCTAACGAAGGTCTTTTTCGTACTTTTACCTTCCTTAATTGGATAAAAATAAAAGTCGGTGGCGACTCTTGCTATCCGCACATTTGCGATACAAATCCTACAAAGTCAGTTCACCGTTATAGAACCTGGCGACTCTGCTGGGATAGTACCTAAAGAGAATTGCCTTAGGGATTTCTAGATAACCTTTATTGCTTTTGTTTGACTTGTATGCTTTATCTTTAAGGGTTGCTTGGGTATTATATTTGTGGGGATCCTACACCGGATCCGGGTTTCCTTTTAGGTAAGTAGCAATAAATCATCGCGCCGCTAGGCGTATAACTAAGCGGTCAACATGATGGCTACGTTAGCGTGACACTTTGGTTGTCCGATACTCTTCATTCCCAAGTTGAAGATAGTATTTGGCTGCGTGGTGTCATCAAGCGCTAACTAAACTTTTAGAACCTTAATTGACCCATCTTGGCCATTAGAAGGTAGTGAGATGGCGGCTTTGGTGTAGACCAGGTTGGTTGATACTCGATGCTACGCTCATTGAGATCGAGACTTTTGGGATATTTTCGATCGACCACTTGGCGTCGTATTGAAATAAACGCCACGAGAAAGATCAATGATGTGAGATTCCTAGAACCGGTTACTATTATAGGACGGATGAACCAACTCAAACTTTTGGTGGGGTAATCACCTATACCTCATGCAAGCCTTAAACCTAGGCTCATTGTGTGAATTGTTTGTGTGTGCTAAACATGACATCATGACATCATCCATTGCATATCATTTCTAACTATTTCAAGGACCTAGGGATTTATCTTTGCTCTGTTTTGTAGGATTATGGCTTCTAGAAAGACTATCCAATCAACTTCATGGGTATACCTTCTCAAAAAATTGGTTTGAAATTCCGACCATGCTCAGTTCATCAAAAGACATGGTTATCTACTTGATTTGGTTATCTCGGTTTTGAAGAAGATATGATGCATGTCTATTCCAGTTCTTGATCCGAAACACCATTGCTTTACATTCCAGTTATCAGTTGGTTCCTACCTTGGAAGAGTTCTCTAAGCTACTTGGGATACCTATTCTTGACCAAATGCCATTCACCGGTCTAGAAAAGGTTCCTAAGTATGAAGACATTGCATCCGCTTTACATCTTAAGCGCTCGGACATTGAAGCCAATTGGGAAACTAGTGGAGTTAAGGGTTTACTTTCAAGTTCCTAATTAAGAAAGCCAGAATTCCTCAAAGTTATGAGTTTCCATGCATTCGAAGACATTGTGGCCTTGCTAATCTATGGTTTGGTTCTATTCCTAACTCGGATCAATTCATAGATGTCAATCCATCAAGTTGTTTCTTACCCGTAATCCATGCCTACTTTACTTGGAGACATCACATTCTCCACACTGTACTACTAAAAGACAAGGAACTCTCATGTGTTGTATACCGTTACTTTCAGGTGGTTTATTTCCTTCCTCCATCGCTTTGAAGAATGAACAAAGGTTGAGATGGTCTCAAAGGTTGATGTCACTCTCATTCGATATCCGTTGGAGCCTTTCTCAAAAGGACTTCACATTCATTGAGTTGTGGAGAATTCCCTAATGTACCACTACTTGGTATAAGGGAGGTATTACTACAACCTTCCTTAGCTCTCGTCGGTTTGGTTTTGCTCGAAGAGATGGTCCACATGATATGCTTCTCCAAGATATTGTGTTCGACTACAATCACGATCTCGAATTACCGACGAAGGTTCATACATGCTTGGGGCATGGTAAAGAAGCGATACCAAGACTTTGGGGCACCTAACTCCATTCCTTGGGAACCTTACCTCAAATGGGTGCGAGCTCGAGCTCAAAACCTCATGATGCCATTCACTTGTTCTACCGAATTATGGAACTGTTGCTATAGGTGGCGTACCTATACCGTTCTCCATCCGACATGCCTACCGATTTTGAAGACTTGAAGAGATCCTGGATTCACCAAAGAGAGAGGATACCTTTGAAGCTCTGTGTTATGCAAGTGAGAAGAAAGTTCTAGAGTTGACAAAGCTACTTCACGAGGCGAAACATCAAGCTACATCGGCACCAGAGGAAGCGCCCATGGGAGACTTAGAGCTTTAGGATGTTTATGTTTTTTATTGTTTTGAACTATCTTTTGTACTTAAAAAAAAAGAATAATAAGAAGAATACTAATAAATGTTTGTTCATTGCTTGTTTAACAAATTTAAATCTCTAAGGTCCTTGAAAACATTGCATTGCATTCGCATAAACATTGCATATCATAGCATAACATTGCATCACGGTACATTGAAGATTGGTTTTCTCATTTGCTCGCTATTTATTTTAGCGAAATGGCTCTTGAGCATGTCAAAGATCTCCAAGCTCGAATGCTCGGTTTCATGATGTTCACCAGTTTGGTCCAAGGCCAAGAAGATTTGAAGAAGCTCATCAACAAGAAGAAGAAGGTTGTTGGTCTCTCAACATGGGCGGGCTACAAAGGTGGTCCTAAGGTGGTCGGATTGAGCTCTCGAAGGAAGTGTCCATACTTGAAAGTAACAAGGGTGATGGTGAAGGTCCAGCCTGAGCTTGAGAAGAACTATGATGATGGCCAATACTCTAATGAAGATGACAAGTACAAACAACTTGAAGACCGTCTGAATGCTGTGGAAAATCTGAAGATGTCAGGGCTGAATTTTGATGATCTGAGTCTTGTTCCTGGTGTTGTGATTCCTCCCAAGTTCAAAGTTCCAACTTTTGCTAAGTATGATCTTGCCTTAAGCTGCATTTGAAGTCCTATGTCCGGAAGATCAACCCCACCGATGAGAGAAAGTTGTGGATGCACTATTTTCAAGAGAGTTTGTCCGAACTCAATTGGTGGTATTATCGCCTAGAGAATGACCGTATCCGTACTTGGAGTGACTTGGTGATGCTTTCTATAAACGTATAGTACAATCTGAATTGACACCCACTCGCATGCAACTACAAAGCATGTCTATGGGTCGTGATGAGAAGTTCAAGGAGTATGCTCGAAATGGAGAGATCTAGCGGTGAGTTCAACCACCCTTGTCCAATAGGGAGTTGGTTGATATGTTTATGGAACACCGACAAGCCCATTCTTCAATCATCGATTGGAAACTCTTCATCCGGATTCACCGAGTGATAACGACAGCGTATTGAATTTGGTATCAAGAGTGGGAAGATCTGATAGAGTCATCTTCAAATGTGAAGAGATCTTTTGGTGGTAAGAAAGAAACTAATGTTGTGTATGGTCAAAAGTCGAGCCAAGACCGACCGTGCTCAATCGTAGGAGGCGGTTGTGATCTCAATCATCGGCACAACCTCGGTAGAGACAAGCGTAGCGAGCAGCGCCACGAGAGGCGGTTCGAAGATCAACATGCCATTGTCGCAAGCCTTGCAACACATGTTGAAAGCGAGTGATTACCTTGAGGGATCCTCCTCGAATGTCAACACCTCCTCTCAAGTACAATCCTAATGCTAAGTGTGCTTACCATTCCAATAGCCGGACATATAATCGATGATTGTTGGGCTCACGAAGAACAAGATTCAAGATATGATTGAAGCTAAGCAGTTGAGTTTGATCCTCCGTTGAGACTCGAATGTGATCAACGCGCCTATGCCTAACCATGACAAGGGTTCCAATCTTGTTGGGACGATACTTATGTTTTCAACATAGATGACTTGACCATTCCTCGATGATGTTAAGAAGAATTTGCTCAAGCGGTGTCAACCCGGGATGCCCGAGAATTGTCGTTGGTGCCCATCCGCACGATGGTTGTGCTTGGTTGAGAAGGCGTGTTCGTGCATGATGGATAACCGTGAGATACTATTTCGAAACCACCATGCGTAAGGCGTGAAGAAATGTCTAAGTTGAAGATTGACAATGCAAGCGAAGTTGTACCATCTGTGGGATACCTTGGGGCAGCCAAGTGGAAAGTATGATTACATGGTGAAGTACACTGTCCCTGATAGTTACAAGATTCCTATTGAAGATGTTAAAACGTAATGGGGTGACGATTTCCCGAAGACTATCTTGATGTTAACACGATAAGGATTTCCTCTGCGATCTTGTGCCTAGAGTGGCACCTCTCATTATCACTTCTCCAGACCGTTCCATATTCCTCGACAAAGCTATCCCTTGGAATTATGGGTGATGTTTACTATCATGGCGTCAAGCAAGACCCTCTGACCATTGAAGATCTTACAGTTGAAGCTACCATTCTTGACATTGACAACATCACCGGATCAAGTAAGGTGACGAACGGAAGAGTATTCTCCGGATATCTCTCCTCCAAAGACACTGCGACTCCATTTCGCATTCCAGCTATTCAATCCATTCCCAGCTAGAGGAAAGAACGGTGACTCATCCTGCTCAACCCAGTACCAAAGGAAGTTTCAAGACACCTCAAACAAGAAATGGAGGAAATTCAAGATTATCAAGAAGAGTGACTACAATGTTGTGGAACAGTTGGGACAGACTCCGTCCAAGATCTCCATGCTTGCTCTGCTCTTGTGCTCGAGGCTCATGCTAAGCCTTGGTGAAGTTTCAAGAATGCTCATGCCGCAAGACACTACCACGACCGGTTTGAAGTTTGTATTGCTAGCTGGCTGCCAACAATGGCTTAGGCTTCTCGATCTTGATTTGACTCTTGGAAAGAAACACAACAAAGCCTTGCACATCTCCATTGAATGCAAGGCGTTACCACATCTCATGTTTTGGTGGATACGGTTACGCTCTGAATATCCTACCGAAGCGCTTTTGATCGACTTGATGTCGAAGGGTTGGTTTTGAGACCCAGTGACATTATCGTGAGAGCTTTTGATGGTTCTAAGCGAACAGTACTTGGAGAGCTCACTCTGCCTGTCAAAGTCGGTTCCCAGATTTTTGACTCCACATTCTTTGTCATGGACATTCGTCCACTCTTGCTACTTGGGCGCCTTGGATACATGGGGCGGTATGTTACCTCTACCTTACATCAGAAGTTGAAGTACCCGGTGAAAGGGAAGGTTGTTACAGTGTGTGGTGAAGAAGAGTATATGGTCAGTCATCTACAGTCATTCCGATACCTTGAGATGGAAGGTGAATTCTTTGAGACTCCCTGTCAAGCTTTTGAAACAATCCCCAGAGTCGTGCCTGTTGACTCTCCTGTCACTCCTGAAGTTACACAAGCTCCTCCTAGAATGGCCTCGCTGAAAGATGCTCAAGCACCTGTTGAAGAAGGTAGTACTATTTGGGGTCAGCTCCCTGATCTTCCTTTCAAATTTGACAAGGCGGTTTAGGCTTCACCATCAAGGTCGAAGATGATCGAACGTGCGGACAACTTCCTTACGCATCGGCCGAATGGAATCCATGCTATAGAAAGACGACAACGACTTCGACATCAGCAAGTGGATCTTCCCAACTCCGGACAATGGGCTCGGCAATTGGAAGGCGAAGGCGTCATACCAATCTCCTTTAGCCGAGTAATTGCTCTTGTTTTGTTTTGCTTTTGTATTTCTTTATGTTTTGAACAATAAACTTTGAAAGCCTAGTTTGCCGGGGCATCATGGCTCGTTTGCGAGGTTATTATCTGTCGTTTGCGTATTTTCATTCAATAAATCGTTGGACTTTTGCATTCAATTGTTTGTTTTCTTTCTTTACTTTATCACCCTTCAAAAGCTATGTGTTCTACACACACCCATGATACAACTGCGAATCACTCCGAATCTAGTTAATAATAGCTATGCTATTGCTAAATATGACTTCGATAATCCGATCTACCAAGCGAAGGCGAAGGTGAGGAAGATTGTGAAGTGCCGGAGAACTTGCCATGCTACAAGAAGATCGAGTTATCTGACCACATGAAGAGCAAGTTGAGGTTGTGAATTTGGTCTTGTGACGAAAAGAGATCAAGATAGGAGGCGGATCTTGAGAAGTGTTAAAGAAAGGTTGGTTCGGATGCTACGAGACTACATTGAGGTTTTGCTTGGTCATACGAAGACATGCGAGGTTGGACATTGATATTGTAGTGCACGATTGCCAACAAAAGAAGGTTTTCTCGGTGAAACAGAAAGTTAAATCGCATCGTCTGAGATGTCGAGAGAAAATCAAAGCCGAAGTCATGAAGCGGTTCAATTTGGTTTCTTAGTCATCACCTCTTATCCCGATGGGTTGCAAATGTGGTACCCGTACCTAAGAAGGATGGCAAAATGCGAATGTGTGTGGATTACGAGATCGAACAAAGCAAGTCAGAAGATGATTTTCCACTTCATATTGATGTTACGGTTGACAACACCGCTCAGCATAAGGTTTTCTCCTTCATGGATGGTTTCTCCAGTTACAATCGGATCAAAATGGCTCACGAAGACATGGGAAGACTACTTTCGTTACGATGGGGCACTTTCTACTATAAGGTTATGCCGTTCGGACTAAAAACGCGGCGCCACTTATCGGTGCTATGGTGACATTGTTTCATGACATGATTCATCACGATATAGAGGTCACGTCGGCGACATGATAGCTCGCTCACGGTGAAGAAGAACATCTAGATCATTTGCGACTGTTGACGGGTTGAAGAAGTCTGATTGAGGCGAATCCCAACAAGTGCACCTTGGAGTCAAATCAGGAAAACTCTTAGGGTTTGTTGTCGGTGGTAAAGGTATTGAAGTTGATCCGCCAAAGTTAAAGCTATTCAAGAGATGCCACTCCCACTTGAGAAGGAAGTGGAGGTTTCTTGGGCGATTGAACTATATTGTCGGGTTCATTGCACACCTAGCTACTTGTGAGCCAATCTTCAAGTTACTTAAGAAAGATCAAGTGGTAGAATGGAGCACGATTGCGGATCGCTTTGACAAAATCAAGGGTACCTTGAGAATCCTCCTATCCACGATGCCTTGAAGGAAGACCTCTCATCATGTACTTGGTATTAGAGAACTCAATGGGGTGTGTGTTGGGGCAACATGGCGAGTGCAGTCGAAAAGAGCATGCAATATACTACCTTAGCAAAAGTTTACCGATGTGAAACAAGATACTCACAACTCGAGAAAACTTGCAACGCTTTGGCTTTGGGCTCGCCGACTAAGACGGTATATGTTGACTCACACTACCTTGTTGATTTCAAGATGGATCCAATAAAATACATATTTGAGAAACCACTCTCTCGGGAAGAATAGCAAGATGGCAAATAATCTTGACCGAATATGACATCCGGTACACTTCTCGGAAAGCGATCAAAGGAAGTATAGTAGCGATCATTTGGCTCATCAAGCCGTAGATGACTATCGGTCTATGCGGTTCAATTTCGACGAAGATGTTTTACTAATTACAGTTTGCGAAGAACCGAGCCAGACGAAGGACTGAACAAGGATCCCGATGGACCATGGTCTTTGATGGAGCCTCAAACGCACTTGGCATTGGCATTGGCGCCATCATTACATCCCCTACCGGACATCGCCTTTCACCGCCGATTATGTTTGATTGCACTAACAACATGGCCGGTCTGGCGTGCATCATGGGTCTTAAAGCTGCTATTGACTTAGAATCAAGTTCTTGCAAGTCTATGGAGACTCGGCTTTAGTGATCGATCGAGTTAAGGCGGTGAGATCGAACATCCGAATCTCATTCCGTATCGAGAGCATGCGAGTTTGATCCTACCCGAAGAAATCACTTTCAATCATATTCCACGAGAAGAGAATCGGTTGGCTGACGTTAGCTACTATGTCATCTATGTTCAAGGTCGGATGGGACAACGAGACTCCCGGATCATCGTTGAGAAGTTTGACAACCGCGTATTGTTATGAGCTTGATAAGAGAAACCTTGGTACTATGGCGTGAAGGTATCTTGAGACTCGGGAATATCCGAGGGCAAATGGACTCACCTACGAGGGACCATTTGTAGTCAAAGCAGTGTTTTGGCGACTATGATACTTAGCACCATGGATGGTGAAGATTTCCCACACCACTGTGAGCGCAGGACATAGTCAAAATACTACGCATAAAGAGACCCGCTAGGTCGGCGAACCTAGGAAAAAATAAGGGCATCTGCCAACCAAAAGGTTCGGGCAAAAGTTAAGGATATACAAAACATGTACACCGCAAGTCGAAACACGAAAGGCGGCTTGGGCAAGAAAGGGTATCGGTGGTGAAAACCGAAGGGCGGTCTAGGCAAAAGTTAGGGATTTAAGGCGACTATGTCTCTTCGGATCACCGCCCGGACTACTATCAGCATTCAAGGTTCAAATGGCGAAGATCGGTCTACTCACTTGCTTGTGACAAGGAGATGAGATAGTCGAAATATATGAGTACTAGCATAGTTGGAACTTAGATTGTTCCGCATGGCTTTTTACTTTTCTTGTGTATAAACAACGGCCATCGCCACCTTTCAAATAAGCATAGCTTCTTTCTCTTTACAATTTACATTGTTGTTGTTGCAATAAGTCCAACGTTTGTTTTGAATGACTATCGCATTTGACAATAAGAATCTAATCACAAACATCGAAAAGTGAACATACAAAAGTACTTACTACGGCTCCGGAATTGACGACGACGAAAGTCACCAAAGCATTCCCCACGAGCATGATCCCCACAAAGGTGTCACTCACCACAAACCTCCCAGTGAGTATATGTTGGTCCCCGAGCCGTGATCCCAGTCAACTAAGCCGGATTACATCAGTCTCCAAGAAGTAACATTTCATCCCCGACCGAGATATTTATCCCCAGCGGACATCTCTCAGTCCTTCCTTTTTCCCCAGCGGCGGTATCCAGACTCGAGACTTGGTCAGATAGTGCACCGGAGAAAACCACATCTTCATCTCCCAGCCAGAGATTACAACGGGCTCCTGACTCTTCCAACCCGGTCTCCCGGCAACTATCAAATGCTCTCCAGCGAGATCTACACCCAGAATACCCAGAGTGCAGTTACGTAACACGGTGAAGCGACTTTGTAGGATTTGTATCGCAAATGTGCGAATAGCAGTCGCCACCGACTTTTATTTTATCCAATTAAGGAAGGTAAAAGTAGGAAAAAGACCTTCGTTAGATTGAGTAAGGGAGAAGGTTATGAAAAGGCGATTACATCCCGTAGTTTATTCTCACCTTAGTTGCTCTAGATCACCTTTAAAAAGTGCTTTGTGTGTTTGACAAAATGTTTTGAAAAGGCATTTCGCTTTGACTTTGTATACACTCCTACGAGTCATTACAAAGTCAAAGCGAAAAAAACATTTTAAACACACGACCAAAAGGTGATCAAACAAAGCCGAAATCTGGATGGAAAGAACCTTTCAACCTCTACTCGTCTAACGAAGGTCTTCGCTACCTCCCTTAATGGATAAAAAAAAGTCGGTCGACTGCTATCGCATTGCGATAATCTCAAAGTCGATTCACCGTGTTATCAACATTTAGTTCCAAGGGTCATGCCTATTGACTCTCCAGTTGCTCCTGAAGTTACACAAGTTCCTCCTAGGATGGCCTCGCTGAAGGATGCTCAAGCTGCAGATGAAGAAGGAGGTCGTACTATTTGGGGTCAGCTCCCCAATCTTCCTTTCAAATCTGACAAGACTAGTTTAGGCTTTACCACCAAAGGTCAGAAGATGATACGCCGCGAACGTGCCGACAAACTTCCCTTCCACATCAGCAAGGATGGAGTCCATGCTATAGAAGACAACGACAGTGACTTCGACATCAGCGATTGGATCTTCCCAACTCCCAACAACAGACTCAGCAATTGGAAGACCGAAGACGTCATACCAATCTCCTTTAGACAGGAGTAATTTCTTTTGTTTTCTGTTATGCTTTTCGTTTCTATGCTTTGAACAATAAACCTTAAAAGCCTAATGCCTTGCCCGGGGCATCACGGCTCGTTTGTGAGGGTTATTATTTGTCATTTGCATATTTTCATTCAATAAAATCATTGGACTTTTGCATTTAAGTGTTGTTTTCGTTCTTTTCTTTTACTTTACTACCCCTTCAAAGGCTATGTGTTCTTACACACACCCACGTGATACACTGCAAATTCACTCTGAATCTCGTTGATAACAGCTTTGCTATTGCTAAATATGACTTCGATAATCCGATCTACCGAAGGCGAAGGTGAGGAATATTGTGAAGTGCAGAGAACTTATCGGTGCTACAGCAAGAGGAGCAGGTTATCTGACCACGAAGAGCCGGTTGAGGTTGTGAATCTAGTGCACGAAGAAAAAGAAATCAAGATAGGAGCGGTCTTGAGAACGATATCAAAGAGATTGGTTGGATGCTACGAGACTATATCTAGGTTTTTGCTTGGTCATACAAAGACATGCCAGGTCTAGACATTAACATTGTGGTGCACCGATTACCGACCAAAGAAGGTTTTCTCCCTGTGAAGCAGAAGGTACGTCGCATGCGTCCTGAGATGTCAAAGAAAATCAAAGCCGAAGTTATGAAACAGTTCAACACCGGTTTCTTGGCTATTACTTCTTATCCACAGTGGGTTGCAAATGTGGTACATGTACCTAAGAAGGATGGCAAAGTACGAATGTGTGTGGATTACAGAGATTTGAATAGAGCGAGTCTGAAAGACGATTTCCCACTGCCTCATATTAATGTTCTAGTTGACGACACCGCTCAACATAAGGTTTTCTCCTTCATGGATGGTTTCTCCGGTTACAATCAAATCAAAATGGCTCCTGAAGACATGGAGAAGACTAATTTCGTTACACGGTGGGGCACATTCTGCTACAAGGTCATGCCGTTCGGTCTGAAGAACGCTGGCGCCACTTATCAACGTGCCATGGTGGAATTATTTCATGACATGATTCATCATGAGATAGAGGTCTACGTCGACGACATGATAGCTCGATCACAGACTGAAGAGGAATATCTCAATCATTTGCATAAACTGTTTGATAGACTGAAGAAGTACAGACTAAGACTCAATCCTAACAAGTGCACCTTTGGAGTCAAATCCGGTAAACTCTTGGGGTTTGTTGTCAATAGTAAAGGTATTGAAGTTGACCCCGCCAAGGTTAAAGCTATCCAAGAAATGTCAGCGCCCCGCACCGAGAAAGAAGTTAGAGGTTTCTTGGGACGATTGAACTACATTGCCAGATTCATTACACATCTAACTGCTACTTGTGAGTCAATATTCAAATTACTGAAGAAAGATCAAGTAGTCGAATGGAACGAAGATTGTCAGATCGCTTTTGACAAAATCTAGGAGTATCTGCAGAATCCTCCTATCCTGATGTCGCCTGCCAAAGGAAGACCTCTCATCATGTACTTAGCAGTATTAGAGAACTCAATGGGGTGTGTGTTGGGGCAACATGACGAGTCTGGTCGAAAAGAAAATGCAATATACTACCTTAGCAAAAGTTTACCATTGTGAAACAAGATACTCCGACTTGAGAAAACTTGAAGCACTTTGGCTTGGCCTGCTCGCCGACTAAGACAGTATATGTTAACTCACACTACCTTATTGATCTCCAAGATGGATCCGATAAAATACATATTTGAGAAACCTGCTCTCTCCAGAAGAATAGCAAGATGGAAAATGATCTTGACCGAATATGACATCCAATATACTACTCAGAAGGCGATCAAAGGAAGTGTAGTAGCCGATCACTTGGCTCATCAAGCCGTAGATGACTATCAGTCTATGCAGTTCGAGTTCCCAGATGAAGATGTTTTGTTAGAACCAGACCCAGATGAAGGACCTGAACAAGGATCCCGATGGACCATGGTCTTTGATGGAGCCTCAAACGCACTTAGCAATGGCATTGGCGCCATCATTACATCTTCTACAGGCGGGCACACGCCTTTCACTGCCAGATTATGTTTCAGTTGCACTAACAACATGGCCGAATACAAAGCGTGCATCATAGGTATTAAAGCTACTATTGATTTAAGAATCAAATTCTTGCAAGTGTACGGAGACTCAGCTTTGGTGATCAGTCAGATTAAAGGCGAGTGGGATACGAAACATCCGAATCTCGTTCCATATCGAGAGCATATTTTGAGTTTGTTCCCTCACTTCGAAGAAATCACCTTCGATCATATTCCACGAGAAGAGAATCAGTTGGCAGACGCATTAGCTACTATGTCTTCTATGTTCAAGGTCAGATGGGACCACGAAGCTCCCCAAATCATCATCGAAAAGTTTGACGAACCAACATACTATTGTGAACTTGGTACAGAAGAGAAACCTTGGTTCTACGAGGTGAAGAGGTATCTTGAGACTTAGGAATATCCCGCAAGGGTTATCTGTCAATGACAAGAAGTTCTTGAGAAGATTCGCATCCAAATTCTTTCTTAGCAACGACATCTTATACAAGCGCAACCACGACTTGTGCTTACTCCGCTACGTAAATCAGAAAACTGCAGAACGTATCATGGAAGAATTACATGAAGTCACATTCGGTACCCACTCCAGTGGACATACGATGGCTAAAAAGATTCTAAGAACAGGTTAATATTGGTCCACCATGGAAGCTGATTGTCATCGCTATGCTCAGTCTTGTCACAAATGCCAGATATACGCAGACAAAGTGCACGTACCTCCAGTACCGTTGAATGTTCTGACCGCTCCTTGGCCTTTTGCAATGTGGGGCATTGACATAATTGGAGAAATCAAGCCTACCGCTTCCAACAGACATCGTTTCATCCTTGTGGCGATTGACTATTTTACCAAATGGGTAGAAGTTGCCTCGTTCGCATCTGTTACCAAGAATGTTGTGGCTCGATTCATCAAGCATAATCTTATCTGTCGGTACGGCACTCCCGAAAGGATTATCACAGATAATGGTACCAACCTCAACAACAAAATGATCACCGAACTCTGCACGCAATTCAAGATCAAGCATCACAACTCTTCTCCATATCGGCCTAAGATGAATGGCGTAGTGAAAGCCGCCAACAAAAATACCAAGAAGATCATACAGAAGATGGCAGTGACTTACAAGGATTGGCACGAGATGTTGTCATTTTCTCTCCACGATTATCGCACTACAATACGAACATCTACAGGGGCAACCCCCTTCTCTCTCGTATACGGTATGGAAGCAGTCCTACCAATCGAGGTTCAGATACCCTCAACCAGAGTCCTCCAGGACACAGAGCTAGGCGAAGACGAATGGATCCAGACCCGCCTCGACCAGATCAACTTGATCGATGAAAAACGACTCGCATCCATCTACCATGGACAGATTTATCATAAACGAATGATAAGAGCGTTCAACAAGAAAGTCAAGCACCGAGTCTACAAGGTCGGTGATTTAGTAGTCAAGCGCATCATCCTTCCACAAGGTGATCCCAAGGACAAATGGACTCCCACCTACGAGGGACCGTTTATAGTCAAAATAGTATTTTCCAGCGGAGCTATGATACTTAGCACCATGGATGGCGAAGACTTCCCACACCCAGTGAATGCAGACATAGTCAAAAAATACTACGCATAAGCGAGACCCGATGGGTCGACCGCCTAGGCAAAATAAGGGCATCTGGCGAACCAAAAGGTTCGGGCAAAAGTTAAGGATATATACAAAATGTACACCGACAAGTCGAAAACACAAAAGCGACTTGGGCAAAAAGGGTATCCGGGGTGAAAACCGAAAGGCGGTCTAGGCAAAAGTTAGGGATTTAAGCGTACGACTATGTCTCGTCCAGATCACCTACTTACAGAATACAGACTACTATCAGCATTCAAGATTCAAATGGCGAAAATCAATTCACTCACTTTCTACTGACAGCGAGATGAGATAGTCGAAATATATGAGCACTAGCATAGCTGAAACTCGACGAGATTATTTCCGCATAGCTTTTTACTTTCATTGTATACAAACTGCTTGGCCATACGCCACCTTTCAAAGTTAATGCAAATTCTTTCTTTTACAGTGTTCACTATTGTTGTTTTTTGCATAAAGTCCAATGATTGCTTTGAATGATTATATGCATTTGACAATAAACATCTGTTCACAAACATACGAAAAGCGAACCAACAAAAATAATTACTGCAGGTTCTAGGAATTGAGATGACGACTAAATTCACTGATGCATTCCTCGCGAGATAGTTCCTCAGAGGTATTTATCCCCAACAGAATATCTCCCAATGATTATCATTCCCCGACAACAGCAGTATCCAGACTTGAAACTTGGTCAGATAGTGCATCGGAGGAATCCTACGTCTCTTTTATGACCCATCCAGAGGTTTCAACAAACTCTAGATTCATCACCTCAAAGGAATCTTCGAACCTCGACTCCAAACAATAATCAGATATTCCCCAAAAAGATCTACGCACAAGATCCCCAGCGGAGTATCTCCCAGATTTTATTATTCCCAACAACATTAATATCTAGGCTCGAAACTTGGTCAGATAGTGCTTCGGAGGAAACCTACATCTCTTTCTCCTCCAAGTCAGGTTTTTTCAGCAACTTCATCCCCAAGCAGAAGTCAGAAATCCTCGGCAGGACATACTCATCTTCAAGATGGATATGTTTTGAAATACCACAACATCTACATTCATACATTATTCATAAAAAATCATGACATGTGTATATATCATTCACGTACTTTGTCATATGCTCGCATGCATCATAATATGCATAAGACTAACTATATCCTGTCAAAGTTTTTATTTTCTCCAGCAAGTAAAAGATATGTTCCAAATGGAAGGCCGGAGATTAATACCCGAAACAAGACGGGGAACCCTATCTAAAAGACCATACAAATCTTTTCCGAACGGAAGGTCGAAGATTAATACCCGAAACAAGACGGGGAACCCTATCTGAAAGACCACACAAATATTTTCCAAATGGAAGGTCAAAGATTAATACCCGAAACAAGACGGGGAACCCTATTTGAAAGACCATACAAGTTGTATTCCGACAACAGGCATTGGATCTACACCCGAAGCAAGACGGGAAAGTTATCCACATTCTGCCAAATATCTACCTCAGAATAGCCAGGAAGAAGGTTTATTCTGACTTTATCTTATTATCAACAGCAACTACAGAGTCTGGCGTACGACTCAGTTGCCCCGGATGGCATCTTTAAGCCCATCTCCGACTATTTGCCGATATCTCTCTACCTTCAGAATGCTGCATATTTGGTTAAAAATCAATACCTACCATTAGTTTCATTCAAAGGCGAGCGTGAAGTCTAAGGTACGACTCAACATCATTCTCTCCTGATGGCATCTTAAGCCCATCTCCGTGCTTTCTTCTTATTTTCGAAAATACCTACAGGGTCTAACGAACGGCTCATTCCCCAGCATCATTCTCTCCTGATGGCATCTTAAGCCCATCTCCGATGTTTATTCTATTCAAACGACGTTCGCGAGTCTAGCATACGACTCACTCTCCAGCAACAGCTTCTCCAAATAGCATCTGTAAGCCCATTCCAGCGCATTATCAACCAACAGCGAGTGCAAATTTTTAGGTGTACTCGAGTGTTCAATCATCTCCTACCTTTAGGTCACGAAAGGCAAGCATGCCAATCTAACCCTTCCAATACAATAAGATTGAACAGGGGCAACTATCATACCCCAAAATTTGCCCTCTTACTTCTCAAGACATTTCACAAGGATTTCGGATTGATCAGATAAACCCTCTCCTAAGCAATCAACCCAAAGTAGGGTTTCGGCCATTCTTAAATCAAGGTGGGCTTCTAACACTTCCAGTGGTCATCATGCCTCATCATATGCTTCAAAGAATCTCCATGTCAAGTTTCAAGCCTTACAAGTCAAGTTTCCTCAGACAATTGCTCAGATGGTTGAAAATCAATTGTATTGGACAAAAAGTCAATTGTGGTCAACATACAGTCAAACTTCATAATTTTTTGGTCAACATCAATATTTTGAAGTGATATTCATCATTTGATCAAGGGTTGATCATGATTCATCAACAAAAGTCAAGAATTGATCAAAAGTCAAAGTTTCTAAATTGGGCTTTCTCACACAAAAGTCAACAGAACTTTGACCAGGCATAACTTTCACATACTTTATCAGAAATTTTTCCACCACAGCTCATTTTGAAGAGAATTCAATTCTCTACAACTTCATGTCTCACAAGCTTGGGCAGAAAATGTTTCATTTGGAAGTTATGGATCAAAATATTACAGGTCCTTTTAAAACTCAACAAAAAAGTCAATTTTTTGCAAAGAAGTGCTCATGAGCATGGAAACTTCAATGAAGATGAGACCAACAAGGCTATTTAGAGGACATCTTGAAATTTCTATAAATTCTAAGAACACCCAAAAAATGTTAAAAATTGGGCAAGATACACATTGCACAAGTTGAACATTTTTGAGGAGGTGCACAAAGAGAAATACTTGACAAAACAAATTTTTTTGCAAATGGGCCTAACTTTTCTTGAATCAAACATGTTCCTTAGCTGAATTGGAACCTCCAAGCCCAAGGCCACAAATTTATCTTTTATTTTCTATTTATTTTGGATTTTTAATCATTTAAAACCAATTTAATTAAAATAAAAGATGGAATATCAAAAATTAATTGCAAGGTGGATTTTTCTCTTATTCTTGAGATCCAAGCAAGCCATACAAGCTGTCAATTTCGAATTTCATTGATTGGAAAAAGGAATTGAATGAGATTTGATCAAAAAAGGCAATATTTGGTTTAATTCCAAATCAAATATTTTCTCATTGATTGGCATATAATTTCTTCATAATTCTTGACCTAATTCACTCTATTATAAGTACATGTTGCATCCACAAGCACAAGGGACGAAATTCTTGCCTCCAAGAACCCTAAAAAAGCCTCAAAAAACCGTGTGATACAAGGAAGCGGTAGCCAGGTTTTTGGATCAATTCAAGCCAAACAAAGCGTTCCAACACATTCCTTGATACTCTCTGAAGCTTTTCCAATCATTATCAGCCATCAACAAGCCCAGAATCACGAAAACATGATTTCAGTTTGCACATTCTAACTCAAATTCGATTTTTGATTTTTATGCATATTTAACATGTTTTGATTGTTTGTTTGTGTTTAGAATGGAGTTTCGAAACTTTCTACATAGGTTAATTGGAGTTTAGACACAGGAATCATGACTTGCCATTGTTAGGGTTCATAAGCTCCAATTAGGGTTTTTTGGAATAGGAAAAATTGGACGAAACCAATGATCCCAGCATGTTCAGGGGATCAAACCGAGTTGATCCATGTCCCTATAACAAATTTATGTTACATATTTTTGGATTTTGATTTTTGCAGGTGTTATAGATACGGACAATCTGTTGGTAAAAGCGTTAGCTACGAACCAAAACCGTGGCTAAAAGTTTAAATATTCAAACGAGGAAGACGAAGTTCTTGGCGCGTGTTTTAAGTTTGGTTTTCAGAAATTTGATTCCCTTATAACTATTTCATTACATATTACTAACAGCTAAATACTCCAGCTCAGTTGGTAAGCAGCACGCGCGTGTGAGGAAGAAGGCTGGGGTTCGATCCCTGGCTTTGTCAAATATTTTTTTACACTTTGCAAAAACTAACATTTTTTCTTATTTTCTCCATATTTTTCCTTTTAATTTAATTTCTTTTCAAACAATTTTCTAACACATCAAAAATCACCAAAAATAATAATTTCTTTTTGCATTTAGGACAGAAAAATGTTTATTTAATTTTTTACATAAAAATTAATATTTTTGCATGCATATTTTAATTAATTGTTAATTAACTATAAAATTGACTTTTAATTACTTTTCTTTACTAAAACCAATCTAGAAAATTCCCAAAAAAATTGTTTTATCATCTAATTAGGATTACTAACCGAAAAACTTTGTCCTAACTAAAAAATCTTTTTTTAACTAACATATTTTCTCTTATGCAAATTTCTTTTCTTTTCCGATTATTATGTATCTGCTTCCAGGTTGTAATAGTTAGGATTAATTTTCTCGCATTACTTTTTCAAATATTATGTAACTGCTCACGGGATGTAATAGTTTAATTAGGATTTACTTTTCGCACTCCCATATTATGTAACTGCCCCAAAGCCATGTAATAGCGTAGGTTTTACTTTCCGCACTTTACTTTCCGCAATTTACTTTCCGTACCCATATAAACTACTAGTAACTTGGCGTGTATGGCAAGATAAAAATGAACGTAGATCACTTCTAATTGCAAGATAAAATATCTGAATTTAACACACTCTCTTCACACATGCACCCCCTAGAGCATTCTCTCTCGTTGCCTTTTGAATAAATGGTCAAGTCCCTCGAACGTAGAGGTATCCTAGCACCGTTGCCTACAAACATATCATCATATTCCCTTCGATGCAAAGACCATAGTCCCCCGACGTGGCCTACGAATACATGATCTCGTCCCTCGATTGTTGCCTACGAAAAGTGATGATCGTCCCTTCGAATGTGCTAGGATACTCCTACAAGTTGCCTTCTATGCCCCTCCGATGTCCCTTCGAATGTCCCTCTTACATCAAACGAATAGGGTTACCTACCATCTAATGGTATGGATAGCACTATTCTTAAGGAAAGTAAAATAACACGAAAACGACCGTTCTGAGTAGGTAATAAGACTTTTAGTTGCTTGCTCTATCAAAATACTTTTCACACCTCACACTTTTTACAAAGTTAAAACACTTTTCAAAAATGAAACATTTCCAAACACTTCGTATACATTCCAGCGTGAATCATTACGAAGTCAAAGCGAAATGCCTTTTCAAAACATTTTTCAAACACACACACATAAAGCAAATTTTAAAGTGAGCCAAAGCAACTAAGAGCCCGTAGATAACTACGGATGGAAATGGTGTTAATACCTTCCCTTTTCATAACCTTCTCCCTTACTCAGAATCTAACGAAGGTCTTTTTCTATTCTTTTAACCTTCCCTTAATTAGATAAAAGAAAAATCGGTGGCGACTCTTGCTATCCGCAACATTTGCGATCAAAAGCAAAACAAATTCCAAAGTCAGTTCTCCCACCGTATTACACATTGGAATTTATGCAAAAAAAAACAATAAAATTAGAACTGGAAAGGAGGAATTTGCATTAATTTTGAAAAGTGGCCCATAGTTAGGCAAGTTGTATACAAGAGATGAGCATCCTAGTAAGAGGAAATTGTCGAAATAGTAAAAAGCTATGCATAAACAATCTCGTCGAGTTTCAACTATGTTATTGCTCATATATTTTTGACTATTTCATCTCCTCGCTGTTAGAAGGAAGTGATTGAACTGATTTGCGCCATTCGAATCTTGAAGTTGATATTAGTGTAGCCTTATAAGTAGGTGATATGGACGAGACATAGTCGTACGCTTAAATCCCAGACTTTTGCCTAAACCGCCCTTTCGGCTTTTTAGTCTACCGGGATACCATTTTTTTCCCAAGCCGCCTTTTGCAGGTTTTCGACTTGCCCGGTGTACATTTTTGTATATATATATCCTTAACTTTTGCCCAAACCTTTTGGTTCGCCAGGATGCCCTTATTTTTGCCTAGGCCAATCGACCTAGCGGGTGTCATTTATGCGTAGTATTTTTTGACTATGTCTGCGTTCATAGGGTGTGGGAAGTCTTCTCCATCCATAGTGCTTAGTATCATAGCTCCGCCGAAAAATACTATTTTGACTACGAATGGTCCCTCGTAGGTGGGAGTCCATTTTCCCCTGGGATCACCTTGTGGAAGAATGATGCGCTTGACTACTAGATCACCGACTTGGTAAACTCGGTGCTTAACTTTCTTGTTGAATGCTCTGATCATCCGCTTCTTGTAGATCTGTCCATGGCAGATGGATGCGAGTCGTTTTTCATCGATCAAGTTGATCTGGTCGAGGCGGGTCTGGATCCATTCGTCTTCGCCTAGCTCTGTGTCCTGGAGGACTCTGGTTGAGGGTATCTGAACCTCGATTGGTAGGACTGCTTCCATACCGTATACAAGAGAGAAGGGGGTTGCCCCTGTAGATGTTCGTACTGTAGTGCGATAACCATGGAGAGCAAATGGCAACATCTCATGCCAATCTTTATAAGTCACTGTCATCTTTTGTATGATCTTTTAAGACTCTTGTTGGCGGCTTCCACTGCGCCGTTCATTTTTGGCCGATATGGAGAAGAGTTGTGATGCTTGATCTTGAACTGCGTGCAGAGTTCGGTGATAATTTTTTTGTTAAGATTGGTACCATTGTCCGTGATGATCCTCTCGGGGACGCCGTACCGACATATAAGATTATGCTTGATGAATCGAGCCACAACATTCTTGGTAACAGATGCGAACGAGGCTGCTTCTACCCACTTGGTAAAGTAGTCAATTGTAACAAGGATGAAATGGTGTCCATTGGAAGCGGTAGGTTTGATCTCTCTAATCATGTCAATTCCCTATATTGCCAAAGGCCATGGAGCAGTCAGAACATTCAATAGAACTGGAGGTACATGCACTCTATCTGCGTATATCTGGCATTTATGACAAGATCGAGCATAGCGGTAACAATCAGCTTCCATGGTGGACCAATAGTAACATGCTCTTAGAATCTTCTTAGCCATTGTATGTCTATTGGAGTGGGTTCCGAATGCGCCTTCGTGTAACTCTTCCATGATCCATTCCGCTGTTTTCTGATCTACACAGCGGAGTAAGCACAAGTCGTGATTCCGCTTGTATAAGATGTCTTTGTTGAGGAAGAGTTTAGATGCAAATCTTCTTAAGAACTTTTTTTCATTGACAGATGCCCCTGCGGGATATTCCTGAGTCTCGAGATACCTTTTCACTTCGTAGAACCAAAGTTTCTCTTTTGTATCAAGTTCACAACAGTATGATGGTTCGTCAAACCATTCGATGATGATTTGGGGAGCTTCGTTGTCCTACCCGACCTTGAACATAGAGGACATGGTAGCTAATGCGTCTGTCAACTGATTCTCTTCTCGTGGAATATGATCGAAAGTGATTTCTTCAAAGTAAGGGATCAAGCTCAACACATGCTCTCGATATGGAATGAGATTCGGATGCTTCGTATCTCACTCGCCTTAAATCTGATTGATCACCAAAGATGAGTCCACATACACTTGCAAGAATTTGATTCTTAGGTCAATAGCAGCTTTGATACCCATGATGCACGCTTCGTATTCGGCCATGTTGTTAGTGCATTCGAAACAAAGTATGGCGGTGAAAGGCGTGTGTCCGCCTGCAGGATATGTAATGATAGCGCCGATACCATTGCCAAGTGCGTTTGAGGCTCCATCAAAGACCATGGTCCATCGAGATCCTGGTTCGGGTCCTTCGCCTGGTCCTGGTTCTTTGCAATCAGTGACTAGCAAAACATCCTCATCGGGAAGCTCAAAATGCATAGACTGATAGTCATCTATGGCTTGATGAGCCGAATGATCGGCTACTACACTTCCTTTGATCGCCTTCTGAGTAGTATACTAGATGTCGTATTCGGTCAAGATCATTTTCCATCTTGCTATTCTTCCGGAGAGAGCAGGTTTCTCGAATATGTATTTTATCAGATTCATCTTAGAGATCAACAAGGTAGTGTGAGTCAACATATATTGTCTTAGTCGGAGAGCAGCCCAAGCCAAAGCGCTGCAAGTTTTCTCAAGCTATGAATATCTTGTTTCACAGTCAGTAAACTTTTTGCTAAGGTAGTATATTGCATGCTCTTTTCGACCAGACTCGTCATATTGCCCCAACACACACCCCATTGAGTTCTCTAATACTGTCAAGTACATGATAAGAGGTCTTCCTTTTGCAGGTGGCATCAGGATAGGAGGATTTTGTAGATACTCCTTGATTTTGTCAAAAGCTATCTGGAAATCGTCGTTCCATTTCAATACTTTATCTTTCTTCAGTAACTTGAAGATTGGCTCACAAGTAGCAATTAGATGTGCAATGAATCTGGCGATGTAGTTTAATCGTCCCAGGAAACCTCTGACTTCCTTCTCGGTGCGGGGAGCTGACATTTCTCAAATAGTTTTAACTTTTGCAGGGTTAACCTCAATACCTTTACCACTGGCAACAAATCCTAAGAGTTTACCGGATATGACTCCAAAGGGGCACTTGTTAGGATTAAGTCTTAGTTTTATTTCTTCAGTCTATCAAACAGCTTTCGCAAATGATTGAGATGTTCTTCTTTAGTTTGTGATCGAGCTATCATGTCGTCGATGTAGACCTCTATCTCGTGATGAATCATGTCATGAAATAAAGCTACCATGGCACGTTGGTATATGGTGCCAGCGTTCTTCAACCCAAACGGCATGACCTTGTAGCAGAATGTGCCCCACTGTGTAACAAAAGTAGTCTTTTCCATGTCTTTAGGATCCATTTTGATCTGATTGTAACCGGAGAAACCATCCATGAAGGAGAAAACCTTATGTTGAGCAGTGTTATCAATCAGAACGTCAATATGAGGAAGTGGAAAATCATCTTTCGGACTTGCTCTGTTCAGATCTCTGTAGTCCACACACATGCGCACTTTACCATCCTTCTTAGGTACGGGCACCATGTTTACAACCCACTGTGGATAACAAGTAACTTCTAGGAAACTGGGATTGAACTATTCCATAACTTCGGCTATGATTTTCTCTGACATCTCTGGACGCATGCGACAGACCCTCTGCTTCACAGGGAGAAAACCTTCTTTCATTGGTAGTCGGTGTACCACAATGTCAATGTCTAAACCTGGCATGTCTTCGTAGGACCAAGCAAAAACCTCGATATTGTCTCGCATCATCTGGACCAACCTCTCTTTGACGTTGTTTTCAAGACCTGCTCCTATCTTGATTTCCTTTTTGTCTTCGTTTGTACCTAGATTCACAACCTCGACTGGCTCTTCGTGCGGCTGTATAACATATCCTTCCTATTGTAGTAGTCTGACAAGTTCTCCTGGCACTTCACAATCTTCCTCACCTTTGTCTTCGGCTTGGTAGATCGGATTATCAAAGTCATATTTAGCAATAGCAGAGATATTATCGACTAGATTCAGAGTGAATCTGCAGTGTATTATGTGGGTGAATGCAAGAACACATAGCTTTTAGAAGGGTGATAAAGTAAAAGAAAGAAAAGAGCACAGTATTTAAATGCAAAAGTCCAATGATTTTATTGAATGAAAATATGCAAATGACAAATAATAACCCTCACAAATGAGCCGTGGTGCCCCGGGCAAGGCACTAGGCTTAAAGTTTATTGTTCAAAGCGAAAAATGTAACAGAAAAAAGAAATTACTCATGTCTAAAGGAGATTGGTATAACATCTTCAGTCTTCCAATTGTTGAGTCCGTCGTCTGGAGTTGGGAAGATCCAGTTGATGTCGAAGTTGTTGTTGTTGTCTTCTATAGCATGGACTCCGCTTTTGCTGATGTGGAAAGGGAGTTTGCCGGAACATTCATGGCGTATCATCTTCTGGCCTTTGATAGTGAAGCCTAAACTAGTCTTGTCAGATTTGAATGGGAGATCGGGGAGCTGACCCCAAACAGTACAACCTCCTTCTTCAATCGCAGCTTTGGCATCTTTCACTGAGGCCATCTTTGGTGGAACTCTAGTAACTTCAGGAGTGACAGAAGAGTCAACAGGAATGACTCGTGGAATCGCTTCGGAAGCTTGCAAGGAGTTTCGATGAATTCACCTTTCATTTTGAGGTATCAGGATGAATGCAGATGGCTTACCATATATTCTTCTTCACCGTATACTGTAACAATCTTCCCCATTACTGGGTACTTCAGCTTCTGATGCAGGGTAAAGGTGACAGCGAGACTGCCCCATGTATCCAAGGGCTTCCAAGTAGGCAAGAATAAGCTGGACGAATGTCCATGACAAAGAAAGTTGAGTCGAAAGTCTGGGAACCGACTTTAACTAGCAGGATGAGGTCTCCAAGTACTGTTCGTTTAGAACCATCAAAAGCTCTTACAATTATGTCACTGGGCTTCATGACCACTTCTTCAGCATCAAGTCGGTCAAAGGCGCTCTTTGGCAGTACATTCAGAGCAGAACCGGTATCCACCAACACATGAGACAATGCAGTGCCCTTTCATTCAATGGAGATGTGCAAGGCTTTGTTGTGTTTCCTTCCGGCGGGAGTTAAATCAGCATCAGAGAAACCCAAACCATTGTTGACGGTCAAGCTGGCAATACAAACTTCAAATTGATCAGCAGTAGTGTCTTGCGGTATGTAAGCATTCTTCAAGAATTTTACCAAGGCTTTAGCATGGGCCTCAGAACACAATAGCAGAGCTAGCATGGATATCTTGGACGGAGTTTGTCCCAAATGTTCCACAACGTTGTAGTCGCTCTTCTTGATGATCTTCAGAATTTCCTCCATTTCCTGCTTGGAGGTATCTTCAGCAACGTCCTTTGGTACTTCTGTCTGAGCATGATGAGTTACTGGTTCTTTCCCTCTGGCTTCGGGAGCTAGTTTGATAGCAAGAATGCGTACTGGTGTAGCAGTATCTTTTGGAGGAGAGATCTCTAGAGAAAATACCCTTCTAGTTCTGGTTACTCTACTTGATCTGGTGATGTTGTCGATGTCAGGATTGGTAGCTTCAACTGCAGAGTCTTCAATAGTTATGTTATACCCCAAAATTTTCCCTCCTACTTCTCAAGACATTTCACATGTCCATGCTCAAAGATTTCACAAGGGTCGACCAGATAAACCCTCTCCTAAGCAATCAACCCAAACTAGCGTTTGGCCATTCTCAAATCAAGGTGGGCCTATAACACTTCAAGTGGTCATCATACCTCATTATATGCTTCAAAGAATCTCCATGTCAAGTTTCAAGTCTTACAAGTCAAGTTTTCTCAGACAATTGCTCAGATGGTTGAAAATCAGTTGTATTGGACAAAAAGTTAACTATGGTCAACATACAGTCAAACTTCATAATTTTTGGTCAACACCAACATTTTGAGGTAATATTCATCATTTGATCAAGGGTTGACCATGATTCATCAAGAAAAGTCAAGAATTGATCAAAAGTCAAAGTTTCTAAATTAGGCTTTCTTAGACAAAAGTCAACAGAACTTTGACCAAGCATAACTTTCACATATTTTATCAGAAATTTTTCCACCACAGCTCATTTTGAAGATAATTCAATTCTCTACAACTTCATGTCACACAAGCTTGGGCAGAAAATGCTTTATTTGGAAGTTATGGATCAAAACATTATAGGTCATTTTAAAAGTCAACAAAAAGTCATCTTTTTGAAAAGAAGTGTTCATGAGCATGGAAACTTCAATGAAGATGAAACAAAAAGGGTTGTTTAGAAGACATCTTGAGCTTTCTAAAAAGTCCAAGAACACCCAAAAATATTAAAAATTGAGAAAGATACACCTTGTCCAAGTTGAGCATTTTTTAGGAGGTGCACAAAGAAAAGTACTTGAGAAAACCAAACAAAATCCAAATGGGCCTAACTTTTCTTGATTCAAACATGTTCCTTATCTAAATTGGAACCTCCAAGCCCAAGGCCACGAATTTATCTTTTATTTTTTATTTATTTTAGATTTTTAATCATTTAAAACCAATGTAATTAAAATAAAAGATAGAAAATCAAAAATTAATTGCAAGATGGATTTTCTCTCATCCTTGAGGTCCAAGCAAGCCATTTAATCTGATTATTTCGAAATAATCATGATTGGTAATGAGATTTGATTGAAATTGGCTCAAAAAGGAAATATTTGGTTTGATTCCAAATCAAATAATTTCTCATTGATTGGCTTGATTTTTTCTTACAATTCTTGACCTAATTCACTCTCTTATAAATACATGATGTTACTACATGCACAAGGGAGAAAATTTTGGCCTCAAAGAACCCTACCAAGCATCAAAAAATCCGTGCATTCCAAGCAAACAGCAGCCATAGTTTTGCACCAATTCAAGGGATTCTAAGCATTCCAACACATTCTTATAGGTCCTCTGAATTGATCCAGATACTCGCAAGCCAACAAAGCACCCAAAAACGTGAAATCGCGATCACAGTTTGCATATTCTAACTCAAAATTGATTTCTGTTTTTCATGCATAATTAATTGAATTTAACCGTGTATTTGTGTTTATCATGAAGTTTCGAAGCTTTCTGCATGGTTTGATTAAGTTTTAAGTGCAGGAATCATAAGTTGCCATGGCTAGGGTTTGAAGGTCTGAATTAGGGCTTTGTATTTTAGGCAAAATTAGGAGAAACCAAGGCCACCATCACACTCAGGGGACGATTTACAATCTATTGATGCCCTCAAAGTTAATTTATATTACATATTGCTTGAGTTTTGATTTTGCAGGAATGTAGCTACGGAAAATAATCTATGGGTAAAGGCTTTGGCTACGGACGAAAACCGCAGGTAAAAGCCTGTGAAATAAATTCAAACAAGGAAGAAGATGAAGGCCTTGGCGCGGTTTTTGTTTTAAATTTATTTTCAGAATTTATTTTCCCTTATAATGTTATTCTTTCATATTTCAAACAGCTAAACACTCCAGCTCAGATGGTAAGCAGCGCGCGCGTTGAAAGCGATGGCTTGGGTTCGATCCCTGGCTCCTATAAATCTCTTTTATCACCTTGCAAAACTAACCTTTTTTCATATTTTCTTCACATTATTTCCTTTTAATTTTATTTCTTTTCAAATAATTTTCTAACACATTAAAAAATCACAAAAAATATTTCTTTTTGCATTTAGGTCAAAAAAATACTTATTTAATTTTTAGCATAAAAAATTATATTTTTGCATGCATATTTTAATTAATCATTAATTAATCGAAAAATTGACTTTTAATTGTTTTTCCTTACTAAAATCAACCCAGAAAATTCCCAAAAAAAAAATTTCTCATCTGAATTAGGTTCACTAATCTCAAAAACTTTTTCCTAACTAAAAATCTTTTTCCACTAACATATTTTCTATTATTTGCGATTCGATTCTTTTTTCCGATTATTATGTATCTGCTTCAAGGTTGTAATAGTTAGGTTAATTTTCTCGCATTTCTTTTTTCATATTATTTAACTGCTCATGGGATGTAATAGCTTAATTAGGATTTACTTTCCGCACTCCTATATTATGTAACTGCCCGAAAGCCATGTAATAGCGTAGGATTTACTTTCCGCACTTTACTTTTCGCAATTTACTTTCCGCACCCATATAAACTGCTAGTAACTAGGCGTGTATGGCAAGATAAAAACGAACATAGATCACTTCTAAATTCAAGATAAATTATCTGAATTCAACACACTCTCTTTACACGTGCACCCCCTAGGCTATTCTCTCTCGTTGCCTTTCGAATAAATGGTCAAGTCCCTCGAACATAGAGGTATCCTAGGACCGTTGCCTACAAACATATCATCATAGTCCCTTCAATACAAAGATCATAGTCCTTCGATGTTGCCTACGAATACATGATCTCGTCCCTCGATTGTTGCCTACGAAAAAGTGATGATCGTCCCTTCGAATGTGCTAGGATATTCCTACAAGTTGCCTTCTATGACCATCCGATGTCCCTTTAAATCCAACGAATAGGGTTACCTACCAACTAATGTATGGATAGCGCTATTCTAAAGGAAAGTAAAATAACACGGAAACGACCGTTCTAAGTAGGTAATAAGACTTTTAGTTGCTTGCTCTATCAAAACATTTTTCACACCTCACACTTTTACAAAGTTAAAACACTTTTTCAAAACGAAACATTTCCGAACACTTCGTATACATTCCAGCGTGAATCATTACGAATTCAAAGCGAAATGCCGTTTCAAAACATTTTTCAAACACACACACATAAAGCAAATTTTAAAGTGAGCGAAAGTAACTAAGAGCCCGTAGATAACTACGGATGGAAAGGGTGCTAATACCTTCCCTTTTCATAACCTTCTCCCTTACTCAGAATCTAACGAAGGTCTTTTTCTGTTCTTTTCACCTTCCCTTAATTGGATAAAAGAAAAGTCGGTGGCGACTCTTGATATCAGTAACATTTGCGATCAAAAGCAAAACAAACCAAAGTCAGTTCTCCCACCGTGTTACAGAACTGGCGACTCTGCTGGGGAGACACCCTAAAGAGAGAATACCTTAGGGATTCTAGATCACTTTACTGATTTCTGTTTGACTTGTATGCTTTATCTTAAGGGTTGCTTTGGTATTATACTTGTGGGGGATCCTACACCCGGATCCAGGTTTCCTTAGGTAAGTGGCAATAAATCATCGCGACCATTAGGCGTATACCGAAATGGTCAACATGATGGCTACGTTAGTGTGACACTTTGGATGTTCTGATGCTCCTCATGCTCAAGTTGAGGAAAGTATTTGGTGTCTGCGTGGTGTCATCAGCACTAACTCAACTTCTAGAACCCTAATTGACCCATATTGGCCATTAGAAGGTAGTGAGATGGCCGGCTTTGGTGTAGACTAAGGTTGGTTGATACTCGATGCTACGCTCATTAAGATCCGACTTTCGGGATGTTTCGATCGACCACTTGGTAGTCGTATTAAAATAAAGCCTACGAGAAAGATCAATGATATGAGATTCCTAGAACCCGGTTACTATTATAGGACAAGATGAACCCACTCAAACTTTGGTAGGGTAGACACCTATACCTCATGCAAGCCTTAAACCTAGGGCTATTGTATGATTTGTTTTGCTACCTGTTTATACATGACATCATGACATCATGACATCATAACATTGCATATCATTTCTAACTATTTCAAGGACCTAGGAATTTATCTTTGTTCTATTTTGTAGGAATTATGGCTTCTAGAAAGACTATCCGGATCAACTTCATGGGTATACCTCCTCAGCTCAAAGAATTGGTTTCAGAAATTCCCGATCATGCTCAGTTCATCAAAATACATGGTTAACTACTTGATTTGGTTATCTCCGGTTTTGAAGAAGATATGATGCACGTCCTATTCCAGTTCTTTGATCTGAAACACCATTGCTTTACATTCCCAAATTATCAGTTGGTTCCTACCTTAGAAGAGTTCTCTAAGCTACTTGGGATACTTATCCTCGATCAGACACCTATCACCGGTTCAGAAAAAGCTCCGAAGTACGAAGACATCGCATCAGCGTTACATCTAAAGCATCAGACATTGAAGCTAACTGGGAAACCAGAAGCGGAGTTAAGGGTTTACTTGCTAAGTTTCTGATAAAGAAAGCTCGAAAATTCCTCAAAGCAATGAGTTTCCATGCATTCGAAGACATTGTGGCCTTGCTAATCTATGGCTTGTTGCTATTTCCTAATCCAGACCAATTCATAGACGTGAATACCATCAAGATATTTCTCACTCGCAATCCTGTGCCTACCTTACTTGGAGACATCCTTCATTCTCTCCACACTCGCACTATCAAACGACCAGGAACTCTCATGTGTTGCTACCGTTACTTTCCAGGTGGTTTATTTTGCACCTTCCTCAATCAGTAATGAAGAACGAGCAAAGGTTGAAGTGGTCTCAAAGGTTGATGTCCCTCTCTCATTCAGATATCTGTTGGTGTCTCTTTTCTCAAAAGGATTTCACATTCATTGAGCGTTGTGGAGAATTCCCTAATGTACCACTCCTTGGCATAAGGGGAGGTATCACTTACAACCCTTCCCTAGCTCTACGCCAGTTTGGTTATGCTCGAAGATACGGTCCACATGATATGCTTCTCCAAGACATTGTGTTCGACTACAACCACGATCTCCAGAACTACCGTCGAAGATTTGTGCACGCTTGGGGCATGATAAAGAAGACTCATACCAAGACTTTGGGACACATAAATTCCATTCCTTGGGAACCTTACCTCAAATGGGTGCGAGCTTGAGCTCAAAACCTCATGATTCCATTCACACCCGTGTTACCAGTGATCATGGAACATGTTGCTATAGGTGACGAACCCTATACCATTCTGCATCCTGACATGCCTACTAATTTTGAAGACTTGAAGAGATCCTGGATTCAACTTAAAGAAGAAAGAGATACGTTTGAAGCTCAGTGCTATGCAAGCGAGAAGAAGGTACTAGAGTTCACCAAGCTACTTCACGAGGAGCGAAACATCAACACCTACTTCAACACCAAGAGGAAGCGCCCATGGGAGACTTAGCGCTTTAGGAATTTGTTCTTTTATTTTCCAAACTATCTCTTGTACTTAAAAAGAAAAAGGAAAAGAAAAAACTAATAAAAGTTTGTTCGTACTTGTTTAACAAATTTAAATTCCTAAGGTCCTTGAAAATATTGCATTTCATTGCATAACATCGCATATCATGGCATGACATTTCATAACAGGTACGTTGAAGACCGGTTTTCTTATTTTCTCGCTATTTATTTTAGCCGAAATGGCTCTTGAACAGACTGTCAAAGATCTCCAAGCTCAGAATGCTCAATTCCAGGAAATGTTCACCAGCTTGGTCCAAGGCCAGAAAGACTTGAAGAAGCTTATCACCAGAAGGAAGAAAGTCATTGGTGTCCTCAACATGGAAAGACGTCATAAGGGCGGACCTAGGGTGGTCAGCCAGATAGAACTCTCAGACAAGAGCGGTGAAACTGATGGAAGTGTCAAGAACAACGAAGGAAGATAGCATGAGTCTAAAAATAGAGAAGAAGAGTATGAGAACGAGCAATATTCTCTTGGGGATGACAAATACAAACAGCTGGAAGACCGTCTGACTATTGTGGAAAATCTGAAGATGTCCGGGCTGAATTTTGATGATCTGAGCCTAGTTCCTGGTGTGGTGATTCCCCGCAAGTTCAAGGTTCCTACTTTTGCCAAGTATGATGGCATCTATTGTCCGAAGCTGCATTTGAAGTCCTATGTTCAGAAGATCCATCCTCACACTGATGACAGGAAGCTGTGGATCCACTACTTCCAAGAGAGTTTATCTGGAGCTCAGTTGGAGTGGTATTCTCATCTAGAGAGTACCCACATCCATACCTAGAATGACTTAGCAGATGCTTTCTACAAGCAGTACCAGTACAATGCTGAACTAGCACCCACCCGCATGCAACTACAAAGCATGTATATGGGTCGTGACGAGAAGTTCAAAGAATATGCTCAGAAATGGAGAGATCTAGCAGGAAGAGTTCAACCACCCTTGTCCAATAGGGAGTTGGTTGATATGTTTATGCGAACACTGACAGACCCATTCTTCAATCATCTGATTGGAAACTCTTCAGCCGGGTTCACCGAGCTCATATTGACAGGAGAACACATTGAAGTTGGAATCAAGAGCGGAAAGATTCAAGTAGAGTCATCCTCAAATGCTGCGAAGAGATCTTTTGGTAAGAGAAGCCGTACCAGAAGTCTGGGATACCTTGGGGCAGCCAAGTGGAAAGTTTGATTTCATGGTGAAGTATACCGTTCCTGAAAGCTACAAGATTCCTATTGAAAATGTCAAGGCAATCGGATGGGGAGATGATTTCCCAAAAGACTATGCTGATGTAAACACGATAAGGATCTCCTCTGTCGATCCTACACCTAGAGTGGCACCTCTCATCATTACTTCTCCCAGGGCAATTCCATATTCCTCTAACAAAGCTATACCGTGGAACTATGGAGCTGAAGTTTACTATCATGGCGTCAAGCAAGACCCGCTAACCATCGAAGACATTACAGTTGAAGCTACCATTCCTGACATCAACAACATTACCGGATCAAGCAAGGTAACTAGAATCGGAAGAGTATTTTCTCCAGAGATCTCTCCTCCAAAAGACACTGCGACTCCAGCTCGCATTCCATCTATCGAACCAATTCCCGAAGCGCGAGGGAAAGAACCAGTAACTAATCTTGCTCCTGCAGAAGTACCAAAGGAAGTTGCTGAAGATACCTCCAAGTAGGAAATGGAGGAAATTCTGAGGATTATCAAGAAGAGTGATTACAATGTTGTGGAACAGTTGGGACAAACTCCGTCCAAGATATCCATGTTGGCTCTGCTATTATAAACTGAGGCTCATGCTAAGGCCTTGGTAAAGTTTCTGAAGAATGCTCACATACCGCAAGACACTACTACTGATCAATTTGAAGTTGTATTGCTAGCCTGGCTGCCAACAACGGTCTAGGCTTCTCTGATGTTGATTTGACTTCTTCTGGAAGGAAACACAATAAAGCCTTGCACATCTCTTTTGAATGCAAGAGTCATGCATGTTGACTCTCCAACCGCTCCTAAGTTACACAAGTTCCGCCTAGGATGGCCTCGCTGAAAGATGCTCAAGCTGCAGTTGAAGAATGAGGTCATACTATTTGGGGTCTACTTCCTGATGTACCTTTCAAATTCGACAAGACTGGTTTAGGCTTCACCACCAAAGGTCAGAAGATGATACGCCGCGAACGTGTCGGTCAACTTCCCTTTCACATCAGCAAGAATGGAGTCCATGCTATAGAGGACAACGACAGCGACTTCGACATCAGCAACTGGATCTTCCTAACTCCCGACAACGGACTCAACAATTGGAAGACCGAAGACGTCATACCAATCTCCTTTAGACAGGAGTAATTGCTTTTGTTTTCTAGTAAGCTTTTCGTTCTTTATTTACGTTCAGACAATAAACTTTAAAGCCTAATGCCTTGCATGGGGCATCACGGCTCGTTTGTGAGAGTTATTATTTGTCATTTGCATATTTTCATTCAATAAAATCATTGGACTTTTGTATTTAAGTGTTGTTTTCGTTCTTTTCTTTTACTTTACTATGCCTTCAAAAGTTATGTGTTCTTACACACACCCACGTGATACACTGCAGATTCACTCCGAATCTCGTTGATAACAGCTTTGCTATTGCTAAATATGACTTCGATAATTTGATCTACCAAGCCGAAGACGAAGGTGAGGAAGATTGTGAAGTTCCAGGAGAACTTGTCAGATTGCTACAACAAGAAGAACAGGTCATACAGCCCCACGAAGAGCCAATCGAGGTTGTGAATCTAGGTACTGACGAAGACAGAAAAGAAGTCAAGATAGGAGCAGGTCTTGAGAACAGTGTCAAAGAAAGATTGGTTCAGATGCTACGAGACTATATCGAGGTTTTTGCTTGGTCATACGAAGACTTTCCAGGTCTACACATTGATATTGTGGTGCACCGGTTACCGACAAAAGAAGGTTTTCTCCCTGGGTCAAAGGAAGTCAGAGGATCGGAGAGACGTCGGAGCCCTAGCTCAGATCGTCTTCTCCGAAGAGCTTATTTTCGAAACCTGCAAAATAGAGCAAGTAAATAACCAAGAGGGACGCTACCCCCCTAAATTGAAGGATGTGATTTCAATGGGGATGTTCTTATGGCCTAAAAGTATTTGTATCTAGGGTTTAGAAGCTTTTGAACCGAACTGCCCTGGCCATGGTGTTTCACAATTAGGCAATCAAAAACTTGATACGATTGATCTAACCTGCTCTAATGAAACTCAGGAATCGATTAGCAATGTTAGTTTAAGTTACAACACATAGAATGCAAAATATAAAAATCAAAAGAATGATGTAAACTGAGTTTATGAAGGGATCGATTCAGACGTGTTTGGTCATGGATTTTGATCTATACTTACTCTATGATACCTCAGAAACACAAATGATTGCTTTGAATTGTTTGGAAAGGGATTCAAAAAGGAATTCAATGGTGCAAGTTTGCTTAAAATTTTAGAACTTCAAACCCTAGTTCTTTGGCTGCTAAATCGTGTCCTTGTGCATCTGAATGGCTTGTGTTTATATAGAGGAAGAGAATTAGGTCAAAAATATGAAGAATATCTCTTGCATTCATGAGGAAAATATTTGATTTCCAATTTGAATTAAAACTTGATTTTTGCTTCAATCATGCTCCAATCTTGTTCATTTGTTTTTGCCAGCTTGCTATGACTAACTTAGACCTCAAGGCATGCAAATATCAACCCCAACACGCCTTACCTCTTGTTTCGGTATTTTATTTAATTAAAATTTAATTTTAATGATTTAGTTCAAAAATAAATTAAATAAATGGAAGGATGGCATGTAATTGAACTTAGAGGTCATGGGCCATGTTAGGAATAAGTTCAAATCATAAAAACCAAGACCTATTTGGAAAATTTTCAAGTTTGATCAATATTTTCTTCATGCATTTATTCAAAATTTTCCAGACTTGCTCAACCCATAACTTGCTCAATTTTCATCATTTTAGAGTTTTATTGGACTTTTTAGAAAGATTAAGATGTCCTCTAAATGCTCCTCTTGGTTTCATCTTAATTGACACTTCCATGCTCATGTACACTTTTTTGGAAAAATATGACTTCTTGTTGACTTTTATGAGGACCTATAATGTCTTGGCTCATCTCTCAAATGAAGCATTTTTGGGCAAAGCTTGTGACACACAAAGTTGTAGAGAATTGAATTCCCTTCAAAATAAGCATTTGTGGAAAAATTTCTGATGAAGTATGCGAAAGTTATGCCTGGTCAAAGTTCTATTGAGTTTTTATTAAAAAAAACTAATTTAGAAACTTTGACTTTTGACCATTCCTTGAATTATCTTGATCAAATGATGAATGTGACTTCAAAATCTTGATGTTGACCAAAATTGATGAAGTTTGACTGTATGTTGACCACAGTTGACTTTTTGTCCAATACAACTGATTTTCAACCATATGAGCAATTGACTGGGCAAACTTGAGCTATGAGGCTTGAAACTTGACATGGTGATGCTTGGAGACTTATGAGGAGGCATGATAATCACTTGAGACATTAGAACTCATCCTTGACTTGAGAGAAGCAAAACCCTAGTTGTGGGTTGATTATCTAGGAGAGGGTTCATTTGGTCAACCCTTGAGGAACTCTTGAGTATGGAGACGTGTATTGACTTGAAAATTAGGAGGGAAAATTTTGGGGTATAACACATGGGTAGTTTAGTCATCATTACCTTTTTTACCTTATTTATTGAGTTATTGTTAATATTTCTTCCCTTTGTGCTTTACCCCAGTAATGGCGTATTTCCCCTGTGGAGTTCGTCTTGTTACATTCATAATCATTAAACATTGCATAGCATCTTAGGGACAAAAATAGAGTTTGTTTTGTATTTAAGTATCTTCAATCACGTAGAAACGAGGTTTTCAACTCTATTATATCTGGATAAAAGACACTTAATTAAGGGCAGCTGTTATACCCCAATTTTTTCCCTAAGATCTTCCATCATCTGATACCATCATGTTGCACCAAGATCACAAGCTAGGGTTGGTTTTCTCTCCTATATTTAGGTTTTCTCTTATATGTATCACCAAGTACCTTATTGGTGCCTATTTTGTACATGTACATCTAATGTTGATTGACATTTAGCTAATACCAAGACATGTGCACCATTTTTTCTTTGGACATTGTGTTGTAGGTTGATGGTACAAGAGTATTCCTCAAGAAGATTCATAGGTTCATGTGTTTATTTCCATGCCTTATTCAATATGTTTCATGGAAATATGAGATTCATTATGTGGTATGCCTCAAGATGTCATGTTTGAAAGGTCTAATGAGGTTCATCATGATTTATCTTGCAAAATAAGTTCAAAAGATGCAAAGTTGATTCAAGTGTGTTGACCTAATTTGGGCAAATCCTTGGTTCCTTGGTCACAAATGCATAAATTCCTCAATTCTCAATATTTTGGAGTGGTTATATTTGATATAGGTTATTATTATCATCTACAACAACCTCTACTTATGTGACAAGACTCCATGTTCAAGAGAGATCATCAAAAGTTGAAGAAGTTTCCAAGTCATGGAACATGCTCCTTGAGCTAGGGTTTTAGACTTCTGAGTATCATATCTTGTTTTTTGCTTGAGATTTTTGATTGATTACAAAGCCATGATACTTTTAAAAGGTTATTTAACAAGTATCTTCATTTGTTTAAGGATGTTCTTTGTTTTAAAAATGCTTTGAAGGTCCAAAGATTGCAAGTTCTCTAGAATGGTCACCCATCTCTCTTGTGTAACTTCAAAAGATCATAACTTGGTCACCTTTTATCTCCTTGAGCTTATTTTTTTTCCACAATGAACCTAAGGATATCTACTACAACTTAGTTCAATTGGAAAGATTTTAAAATGCTTGGAAAATCATTCATTGGTTCAAAAGATTATAGGACTTTGATGAATTTCTCCATTTTTTTATCATCATCTTCAAAAGATCATAACTTGATCAAACTTTATCACCTTTAGTCCATTACTTTTCCACAATGATCTTATGGATGTGAAATTTAGCCTTATATGTGTTGCAAAATGTTTATAAGATGCCTTAAGAGTTCAAACGATTATAGGTCATTTCATGGATTTTCATCAACTTCACAAGACCATAACTTTCTCAATTTTTGGAGTTTTTCGGTGGTTCTTTTTACATAATTTCATCTAAGAGGTCTACTTCATATAATTATTTTTGATCAAGAACAAATTTTGAGTGGAAGGTCATGTTTAGATGCAAAACATTATAGGTCTATTTTAAGTTTAATACTTAGAAATTTTTCTAAGTGTTAAGATCAGTTTGTTTTTCATGATTTCAAATGGACATAACTTTCAATTCAAGCATCCAAATTGAGTCCTTATTCGCACATTGTAAAGAGTGTTATGATATCTTTCAAATGCTTCAAGAATCACATCATATAGTGCCATACATTGTTAACACCATGGCTGTGAAGTTGCCTTCTTGAAAGCGAAATTTTGCTTGAAGTCAGTTTTGTTTTGGATTAGTTTGGCCTCCAAACATAAATTTATTGTGAGTTTTTGCTTGTAATCATGTTTAGCATCCTTCCAGAAATAATTTGCACCTTGAAATGCAAGTTTTGGTTGTGTTTTGATGCCAAACAAGTCACACTTCACTCGTGCACATGACCTTGCACGAATTCACTCCAAACCTCACTATTTCTTACAATCCTCATCAATATTCTCTCTCCTATAAATAAGAGACCATTCTCCATTCAATTTCCCAAGCTTTGATAGCCAGAAACACCCTGCCAAACTTCCTCCATACCTCACTTTCTGAAATCTCGAATTCGTAGTAAGAGCACTTCTAGTCCCAAATTGATTATTCTCTAGGCTTCCTTGAACTCCACTAAAGCTAACAGAACAAGAATCGTGCCTTGAGGTGTCCTGAATTATGCTATCCAACTCAAGTTTCAGAGCTCTGAAACTGAACTTCGTTCAGGTAGAATTCTTAACCAAATTGATCCAAACAAGTTACTAATATGTTGTCCTCCTTCTAATTCTCACAGTTCTTATAATTTCCATTTTCATCGAGAATTGAGTATTTAATTTCAAAATTCCTTTTTTCACTGGTTTTTCTCAAATCGACTGAGTTGTGGTTTAAAGAAAATTTTTGTGAGGGTAATGTTAGTATCGTCTTGAGAAGACGAATCCAATAATACCGGTTTGAGCTTCAAACAATTTTGTTTGAAGAATCTCATAAAATTCCTACACGCGGGTGTCTAGAGGTTGAATACGACCAACATGTCGTTCTTCAACCAATGATAGCGTGACAAATATTTTATTTTGGTTGGATTATTTCTTTTTGATTCAGTGAGTTCTAGATGAGGGTACATATCAAGCACATCGCGTTAGATCCCTTGGATCTAATTAATAATGTGTTTTGACTTTTGATCGAGTGATCCATATTTTTTTGTTTTATTTAATAAAATTTGATTTAATAAATAATTCGGTGTGTTAATCAATAAAGACCATATCATGCACAGTGCGTGAGATCCATCAGATCTGCTTACTAACGCGTTTTGACATTGACAAATGGTCTAGAGTTGTTTTGGTTTTATTTTTTATTTTCTGATTTTTATATTTAATTGTTTTAAACTTCAAAACATTCATAAAAAACTTCATTTCAGATTAAAAAATTATGAAAAAAATTCACAAAAATATTTTCAAATAATCTCTTTCTGATTTTTATTTTTTTATAATTTTATTTCCAGCTTTGATATTTTTTATGATTTTTCGCTTTTATTTGAATTGTTTAAAAATACTTTTTGACATTTTTTAATTCTGAAAAAAAAAAATTATTGAAGGATACAATAGTCTCTTGGCAAATATTGGTGACCTCATTTTATTTTTATTTTTTATTTTACTATTTTTTGCCAATATTAGTTTATTTTACTATTATCTTTTATTTTAAAAATAGCTTTAAGTCTCAAAAAATTCTGAATTTTTTTGTCAACACTTGTTGACCTTTGTTCTATCTTGGATAATTTTCTTGGATTTTTATTTTTATTTATGGATACCATTATGTATTTCATCAATAAAAATCCAATTAAATAATCAATTATAAAATCCCTATATTATTTTCTTTTTATTTTATTAATTATTTAATGTTTGTTCTGACTTGGTGATGTATGGATTCATTAAGGCCATAAATTTCATCAACATCAATGGAACTTGGGTGTTAATAGATCACAATACCAAATCCACCAAGATGGTTGATTGATTTTGATGAAGTTAAACCTAATGAATTCATCTGAGGTATTGATGATTTTGTGACTTGTTCCCCTCCCTCTTCATCTCATCCCATTCTTTTTTTACATGTGTTGCAAACATCAAGAGGTTCATTTACATATCATTCCTCTAGTTTGTATTTTCAACACATAGATCATTATTGATCGGCCTCGTTGTAGGGTGACCTCTATATAGGGTACTTGGTGATTGGTTAAAATAGATCTACATTTTGTCTCTCAGATCAAAAAATGGTTCTTCGTGGCCCAAGATTTATGATGAAGTATTGAGCTACAGCCAATAAAATTGTCTGTTCATCGTGTAGAGGTTTTGATTCTGTCAAACTTTTGATGAGTCCTCATAAATGTTAACCTAGGCTCAAGGCTAAAATCATCGCGAACCGTATGATTTTATTTTCTTTCTTTGTATGATTGATTCTTCGTGGCCTAAGACATGAACTTTTAATCCCAAGGATGATAAGATTTTGAGTTGTAGCCAATAAAATTGTCGGTTCATCGTGTAGAGGTTTTGATTCTATCAATCTTCTGATGGATCCTCATAAACTTTGACTTATGCTCAACGTTTAAATCATTATGGATCCTTCATATGAAACCAACTAACAACTAATCACTAATAACTGAAATTTAATTTCCAGCTTTATTTTTATGATTCTTTATTGCTTTATTTTAATTTCAACATCCATTATCATGTTTATGTATTCTCTATTTTCTCTTTGTCCACTTGGACCTTTTATCTTGTTGTTTGATTGAGCTATTAATAAAAGATTAAAATCATGAAACTGTTAACTTGGACTTTGCTACTTTTCCTGTGCTCAGAGATTGATTCTCGAACATAGGATTAGGACCTTGACCTTAACTTGAACACTATGTGACCTTGTTGTTATCCTATCTGTTTTGGGTTGTTATTTTCTCTGTGTGCATGTTATTCTGTTTATACTAGTCTATGAGTGGATTTCCTCTAAATACAGTCATTGCTCTGCCTAATATTTGGTGAAGAATGAATTTCATCTGGGGCACTAGTTTATCTGAGACTTGGTATTTTTGTCTGGTTACTATGTTTGTTTGGTTTTAATTCCAAAGGATGGGAACATTGTATTGGCTTCTTGATGTCAAGTACTAGTTTCTTACTTGGTTGGATCTTTCTTTTACCCTTAACTTTTACTTTTCGTACCTAGAATAGTCTCTTTATCTTCTCCCATCTTCTATAATTTTCAAAATATTCTCCCTCTTTTCAAAAGCTTCTTGTTTTCTAACTCGAACCGCTTTCATAATAAACTTGGTTTTAGGTCCATGCATGTGTCTGGAGATACATCTCCAGAAGCACCCAAATTGCCACCAAAATGCGTTATTCTGAGATCCACCTCATTTTGAGAAAAAATGGTCCGAAGATGCATCTTTGTATGGGTATTTGGTGTATTCAAAGATGTATCTCTGAAATTTCCCATGAAAGTTTCTAAAAGTGTGGTAAATTCAAATGGGAACTATTTTTGAGTTGCATCTCCGAAACCCTCCCTAATTCGCATCGGAATAACACCATTGTCCAAATATTCGGTTTTTGTGATGCCAACTTTTATTAACTTATATTAATGTAAAATTAAAGTTAAATGAGGGTAATAATTCTTACATTAATAAAAAAATCAAGATAATTCATACATAACAAGTGTTTGAAAATATATCAAAAAATACCAAATAAATAATAAATAATAATGTATCCTAATATAAACTACTCGGTATATCTAACTACGTGTCTCCCTTGCCGCCTGTACTACACAACATTCTGTAAATCGGAAACCATGGTTTGCACTAAGGCCAAATAGGGAGACCAATCCTGAAAGATTCGTGCATATATGGCTCCTCTACCCATCTCTACAATATGTTGACATACCGATGTCACACTCGTTGCCTGCGCATTGCGAACCTCAAGTACCTCCTAGTTAGTAGGCCTATGTGGTTCTCCAAGAGCGTGTGGTGTCATGATAGCGTATGATAACCCATGACAAATAGCCCTCAACACAAGCCCAGTGTACATGATCTGGCTCCCGACAATACTCAGCTTGTACCAGGTGACTCTCAAAATCATCCAGTATCGCATGTAGGTCTCTACGGGGGAGAGAAAGAGGAGCATACACATGGTGATGTCTTGGAATAATATAGGAGTAGCCAAACTGACGCATCACTTTCTCAAAAGGATAGGGATATATAAGAGATGATCCATATGCCAACCATCCAGAGTATAAGAAAATGACGTCAAACTGACGAGTCCGGCGGTGACCCTCGTATGGGCAGAAGTAAATACCATCTGGTACCATACAGTCAAGAGAGACTTTAAATGGCTCGACGACACCATTCTCCCTATACGAAACAAATGCGGCAGCACATGGCCAATCCTCTGGGTATTTAGGCGCAACCAGTGGTGGAGGCATGAAATTTAGGTAGCCTGGGAAAAAAATTAACCGCAAAATATTTAGTCTTTACACCCTGTTTTTACTAATTTTGCCCTTGGTTTTACTGATTTTTTCCTTGATTTTGTCTAAAAATTGGCTATTAGATTGAAGAAAATACAAAGAGAGTAGGGCTTGAGCCCTGGCGCGTGCTTGGGCTCGCTGGACTATAGAATCGCCCCTGGGCGCAACTTTAAAATCGGTTATGCGAGAAAAGTGAGAGATGATTCATCCCTAAAAATGTTTTGGATACAATATTAGTAACAAGTGTAACAAAAATGTTATGAGGATATTAGTAACAAGAAATTACCGTAAGAAGTGTGCAACACCTCGTCAACTTCCTTGTCTTCCAAAGACAACTCTCGCCCCAGCTTTGAGTACATGTAGACTGTAACACCCCAATATTACCCAAGGTTTTATAAGTAAAATCAGAGTAATTTAAAATTTCATAAATTCAATATTGAGGCGTCACACCTTCAAAACCAAATCACTTTAAACAGTTTGCTTTAAAGTATTAATCTCGGATACATAGCATCCTCGGAAATCATAAATTGAATCTTAGAAATCAAAAACACCTTCTTTATTAAACCTCCTCATAAAATCATATTTTCATAAAGCATGATTCTTATTCACAAAAGGAATAACAACAAAAGAACAACAACAAGACAACATAAATATTTTCCCCCGAGTGCTACGTATCAGAGTGACTCCGACTCGACTAATAGCAGCTATAATCTCCGTCTTCATAACCTGCATGTTACCAGTATAAAGGTAACGGAGAAACAAGTAAAGGGTGAGATACTCCAAAACATATAATTAAAGGCATGATAACATATATATATATATATATATATATATATATATAGTTTTGGAGTCACAAAAGATATAGGTTAATAAGTGCATTCCAACACATATCCAAATCTCACTCACTTTGATCGTCATTCTAATGTGTATAATCAATACTTTATCGCCATAACCTCATCGACATAAATCATCACAGCAACACATAAACTTTCATCACCACGAAATCATCACAAGTCAATATGTCATTAATCAACACGGCAATCATAAACAACAACATCAAACAACAGCATCAAACAATGCTAATAACATAAGCAACGAAACTTTGGAGTATAACTCCCGTCATGGTTGCCATCAAGGCCATCCTGGTTGCCATAGTTTTCAGGCCAATCAAATATAACAACACAACATAAACAAAATCATCACAAATTGGCTAAAGCTCATCGTCGCTTTTGGCATAAAAGTCCATCGTCACAAACATCATCACATCATATTTGCATTAAGCATTTCATTAAAGTCAAATCATCGCAAAACTCATCATTTATATTCATCGCATAGTTATCATGAAATTATCACGTCATATTTATTTCATGTTCATCATAAAGATTATCACCAAACAAAACATCATATATCATCGCAATTCCACATAATCCATCAATTAAAGCCCAACGCCAAACAACTCAAACATAAACATAACTGACTCCATGAGACACGACTATGTTATGCATGTGGTACCCGTCGCTTTGTCCATAATTAGGAACATTTGGCATAAAGCCCATTGTCGCTTGGCATAAAAGCCCTCGTCGCTTGGCAAAAAGCCCTCGTCGCCAATGCAATGTATGTAACTCGACAATAAAAACAACACAACAAAAACATCATCATCGCTCATCAAAATTGACATAAAGTCCACGTCGCCATATTCATCCACATCAAGGTAAACATATCATCGCATGTCATCATGTATTCGTTAATAAATACATCGTCGCAAACATCATGTTTAATCACACCACATCATTATCAATTTATAAACCAAAATCCAAATACGGAAAAATAGTCAAACATCAATAATCGTCCCGAAATCCATTCCTAATAACCGGCATTAATCATAATCGTCAACATCGCAATCGGATTGTCCATACGTGTCTTAAATCGGCTAAAACGCAATCCGATTCAATTTAACCGTAATTTGGCCTATTTCGGGTCGTTTCGTAAAAACTTGTAATTTCGAAAAACTAACCTCACCACTACGTTCTACACGTCGAACTTAGCTAGCACGTCAATTTTTGTTGAATTCAGAGCAACTTACTCCGTCGCCGAAATTACCGAAATCGGAAAATCGGAACATAATCGGGTTCCAAATTTAATCGGCTAACTTATGTCCTAATTATATTTTATTAATACTAACTAGTAGTATGTGGAATAAGAAAATTGAAAAGAAACAGAAGCTAGCAAGAAAATTATGTAGAAAACACTTCTGCAGAAAATAGAAAACACAGTATACAGAAAAAAAACGTAAAATTCCTTCTCCTGGTAGTGGGGGACGTCCGCCCCTCAAGCTGAGGTGGCCGCCTCCCCCTTGCTCCACCCTCCACGCAATTTTCTTTCTTCTTCCCTGTTTGTTTCTATAACAGACAGTTTTATTTCTTTTCTGGTTTTCTTCACAGTTTCCTTGTTTCCATTTTTATACTTCTAGTTTCTACAAGCTAGCAATGAAACACCCAATAATCCATACTCCTAACTCAACCTTTGTAAGTTATTTCAACAATCAACCAACCAAAACTCACGAATCAACCTATCCATTTGTCTTAAATCCAAATATATCAACCAAAACCCTAACTATATGAGATGGAGAATCAAACCCCTTACCTCAAGTGATTGGATGATTCTTGATGATTCTACAAAAACCAATCCTCAAGCTTGCTCTTGCTCTTCTTCTTCTTCTTCCAAAATCCTCTATGTTTCTAAGCTTCCATGTTTGACTTTTGGTGTTGGAATGGAAAGAAAATGAGGAAAAGTGTTTTATAAAGTATTCTTACTAGCCAAGGGTGTACACCCAATCCTAAGCAATTAGTCCTCACACCCCTAATTTATTTTATTAATTAACACCTTAATAATATCTAATAATATTATTAACTCAATTAATTAAAATAATTCCGGGGAATTAATTATCGGTCCGAAAAATATTTTACCGAACCAAACGGAATAAAAACCGGACCGAACGAAACATCTCCAAATATATTAATAGATATATCGATTAATATAAATATTCTCGTCGCCAAAACAATCATCAAACGGTAACTCAAAAATATTAATATAATATAATATTAATTAAAACGGGGCGTTACAACTCTCTCCCACTTATAAACTTTTCGTCCTCGAAATTATGACCAAAATGAACAATTCGGGACATGCCTACGCATTCGTCCACTCAATCCTCGCGACAATTAAACAACATACAAAAGACACCAAAACAAGGGCGTCTCCCTAACCACACCGTCCAGTCAAGAACAACCATGCCGAGATGCAAAGCCCATACAATGCACTCGAAAACCAACTAACAACCCAACAACCAAACAAGTCGCAGACACACCGGTTCATTCGAGAACCAAACAAACAAGATCGATACCATCCTAACGCCTCAACCATGGAATTAGTCCATTCGAACCGACACCTCGGAAACGAGTTATCAAAGATAGGAACATAAAGTCCTATGACACAACACCGACTTCATCGCTAAAACGAAAACAACAAAATGGTTATACAAACCAAAACTGAAACAATCAGAATAGGATAGTACCACGCGTGCTACGCAAACACGAAAAAGATGCCTTCATTCACGCATAAGTACGAACTCAAGAATTACACTTGCAATTATTGCTTTCCTTCCAGAAAATCACAAGGTCACATGGTCCTTGTAGATTACCATCGTACAACCCTTGAACAATAACAAGTTACTCAAACATAACCGAACTGCGATACACTATGCATTCTAGGGCGTATACTGACGACTTGCGACTATAACTCACTAGTCCAAATCCAACAATCTCGCATATTCGCTAAAAATTCAATGGTCGACATCTAAACCATGTTGTGTCACTTTTACGCATATGATGCCAACCGTAAAACAACTTGGTTAATCCTCAACTTCACAATTACTCAGAATGGATACGTTCAAAGCGTACACCCATCAGTCTCATCAACTCGAAAAATCACTCTTTCATTCTTGATTGATCAACGTCCATTGATCCTCTAAAATACACGACATAGTTTGACCTTTTCAAATATTGTCCAAATATTCACTTGTAAAACTTCGACGTATACACTTGAATTCAACGAAGTCTTCCCTTATAACAATTCAATTCCCAAAATTTGTATTAAGTAAACACCATCCTCGCACCGTCGCAACGATCAATACACAGGTTTCTTATTCGAAACATCTTTCATAAATTTCAATCTTCCAAAGTGGTAATTCAAACCAAAACACTCTCTCAAGAACTCTACCCATCAACGTCGTCTCATACTACTGTAATTACAAAACAGGTTGGACTTAGAACCATAACATAATTTTTTATGGAATTCAACATGAACACCGTCGCGACCGACTTCAGTCACAAATAGAACATCTTTCTTTATAAAACATCAATCATCTTAAGGTACCTGTGGCTACCAAACCATCTCAAAATTCTTTACCGTCAAGACTTATCTTAGTCGTAATCTAATAACCCACCGCGGCCATTAGTATCCGACGAAATCCATATGTTAGTACTGAACAAATCCTTAATAACCTTCTGAACTTAATCTCAACAAGTGTCCCAAAACAAACATGCGACATTCTTCAAAATAATAAATCCCAAATCAGATATTCTTGGGTTATCCGCGATATCAACATACTGAACTTAACACCAGACGAAGTCTCTTTATAGATCGTACTCAAGCTTTGAATTGTTTTCAAAAACTCCAATCTCCTTGTCGTTAACATCTACACCTTTAAGATTTCAAATGAGCACAACCGCATCAAACTCTAACTCACGTGTCCGACAATTTTTCTTTATGAAAATCAAATCGTTCCAAGGTAGCAATACACTTTTCCAACTCTATGTAGAAATACATCTTAAGTCCAAAATGAAATATCACAATACATCGCACAAGGTTCTTCAGTACTAAACAAGACCAAAATCAAAGCATTCGCTAAACTTTTCACTGGCTCAAACAAATTCGCTTCCCATTGCAAAGTCCAAATAGCGACTCAACCATCTCAAGTCAAAGTACCCACGATCAATACCAACTTATAAAAAAATATCTTCCATCAAACTCACAAAGCTAACCATCCAGAATAAAGGAACTTCTAAGCTCTGAAATAACCCCTTGAAGTCTTCTACAAGATAAAAAATAAATCTTCGCGGAACTGTCCAAAATATCACCGTCTAAGTCGCTTACTTAAGGCACTCACGTCCAACAGTTCAAAACTTTTTCTTTAGAATACTCGACATGCACTGGTCTAACTTCACTACTGATAACGCAAAGCTCGGATGCTTGCTACAATTTCCTTAACTTGATGTGAACCAAATAATATCCATGAACACGAAATAACTCTTGCAGGCTACTCATGAGAGTACTGTCTGAACATTCCAAAATCATACCTGACGCATTAGTCGCATTAATGACATCAACAAATACTCGCCAGGACCATACACTATCTTGAAAAGCATTGTCTAAACATCTCCGACTCTCACACTAACCCGTAGACAGCCAGACTTCACATCGATCTCACTAAACACATAAACTCCAAATGACTAATTTATCCAACATCAGTCCTTGGAAGTAGATACTTGTCCTCAACATCCACTTCGTTCCTTTGTCTGAGAACGACACACCAACTTAAGCGACATTCGTTCCTTTCGAACAACACAACTGGAGCACTCCATGACGACCCGCTCGAACAAACAAACTCTGCTCAAACCAATCCTCGAGTTGACTCTTCAACTCTAACTCAGAAACAAACATCCCTTAAGGATACTTCGAATCACAACTAGTTCCAGAAACTAAATCCATCAAAACTTCACTTCGCACTACGGAAGTAATTCACTCACACCTTCATAATATGCTTCGGAAGAATCACAACAAGAAGTTCGCTTGCCAAAATCTTGTTTCTCACCAAAATCCAAATACGCCCACAACTCAAGTAACCATGCACCACCTTGTGCTAACTCATCTGCTTTATACACTATTAAGCTGGCAAGACAAGTTTATCCCAACAAACACAAATCCCGACTACTATCAACAAGAGATTAAGGGTGATCAGTTCCTCAATTTGTCAATAGATAGTCGACAATCATGATGGTGACATAAACCATCTTTACCAACTACAACAGCGTCTTCAAACTTACACTTCAAGTTACCAAAGCGTAACACTGCTTGAGGCTCCATCTATAGCCACAAGCGCCACCAAGAGGTAAAACTTCTCCCCTACTTGTTTCACACTCATCTCTGCAGACAAACAGTTATAAACAAGCAAGTAACGACAGTGTTTCACACACATGTCACATACAACAGGGTTAAACACATTAATAACTTGGCCGACATACCGACCTGCTCTGATACCACTAATGTAACACCCCAATATTACCCAAGGTTTTATAAGTAAAATCAGAGTAATTTAAAATTTCATAAATTCAATACTGAGGCGTCACACCTTCAAAACCAAATCACTTTAAACAGTTTGCTTTAAAGTATTAATCTCGGATACATAGCATCCTTGGAAATCATAAATTGAATCTTAGAAATCAAAAACACCTTCTTTATTAAACCCCCTCATCAAATCATATTCTCATAAAGTATGATTCTTATTCACAAAAGGAATAACAACAAAAGAACAACAACAAGACAACATAAATATTTCCCCCCGAGTGCTACGTATCAGAGCGACTCCGACTCGACTAATAGCAACTATAATCTCCATCTTCATAACCTGCATGTTACCAGTATAAAGGTAACGGCGAAACAAGTAAAGGGTGAGATACTCCAAAACATATAATTAAAGGCATGATAACATATATATATATATATATATATATATATATATAGTTTTGGAATCATAAAAGATATAGGTTAATAAGTGCATTCCAACACATATCCAAATCTCACTCACTTTGATCGTCATTCTAATGTGTATAATCAATACTTTATCGCCATAACCTCATCGACATAAATCATCACAGCAACACATAAACTTTCATCACCACGAAATCATCACAAGTCAATATGTCATTAATCAACACGGCAATCATAAACAACAACATCAAACAACAGCATCAAACAATGCTAATAACATAAGCAACGAAACTTTGGAGTATAACTCCCGTCATGGTTGCCATCAAGGCCATCCTGGTTGCCATAGTTTTCAGGCCAATCAAATATAACAACACAACATAAACAAAATCATCACAAATTGGCTAAAGCCCTCGTCGCTTTTGGCATAAAAGCTCATCGTCACAAACATCATCACATCATATTTGCATTAAGCATTTCATTAAAATCAAATCATCGCAAAACTCATCATTTATATTCATCGCATAGTTATCATGAAATTATCACGTCATATTCATTTCATGTTCATCATAAAGATCATCACCAAACAAAACATCATATATCATCGCAATTCCACATAATCCATCAATTAAAACCCAACGCCAAACAACTCAAACATAAACATAACCGACTCCATGAGACACGACTATGTTATGCATGTGGTACCCGTCGCTTTGTCCATAATTAGGAACATTTGGCATAAAGCCCATCGTCGCTTGGCATAAAAGCCCTCATCACTTGGCATAAAAGCCCTCGTAGTCAATGCAATGTATGTGACTCGACAATAAAAATAACACAACAAAAACATCATCATCGCTCATCAAAATTGACATAAATTCCACGTCGCCATATTCATCCACATCAAGGTAAACATATCATCGCATCGCATGTCATCAAGTATTCGTTAATAAATACACTGTCGCAAACATCATGTTTAATCACACCACATCATTATCAATTTATTCACCAAAATCCAAATACGGAAAAATAGTCAAACATCAATAATCGTCGCGAAATCCATTCCTAATAACCGGCATTAATCATAATCGTCAACATCGCAATCGGATTGTCCATACGTGTCTTAAATCGGCTAAAACGCAATCCGATTCAATTTAATCGTAATTTGGCCTATTTCGGGTCGTTTCATAAAAACTCGTAATTTCGAAAAACTAACCTCACCACTACGTTCTACACGTCGAACTTAGCTAGCACGTCAATTTTCGTTGAATTCGGAGCAACTTACTCCGTCGCCGAAATTACCGAAATCGAACATAATCGGGTTCCAAATTTAATCGGCTAACTTATGTCCTAATTATTATTTATTAATACTAACTAGTAGTATGTGGAATTAGAAAATTGAAAAGAAACAGAAGCTAGCAAGAAAATTATGCAGAAAATAATTCTGCAGAAAACACAGTATACAGAAAAACAGAAAACGTAAAATTCCTTCTCCTCCCCCTGCATAAAGGGACGCACGTCCCAGCCTTGCACACCAATGGAGGAGGACGCCTGGTAGTGGGGGACGGCCTCCCCTCAAGCTGAGGTGGGCATCTCCCCCTTGCTCCACCCTCCACGCAATTTTCTTTCTTCTTCCCTGTTTGTTTCTATAACAGACAGTTTTATTTCTTTTCTGGTTTTTTTCACATTTTCCTTGTTTCCATTTTTATACTTCTAGTTTCTACAAGCTAGAAATGAAACACCCAATAATCCATACTCCTGACTCAACCTTTGTAAGTTATTTCAACAATCAACCAACCAAAACTCACGAATCAACCTATCCATTTGTCTTAAATCCAAATATATCAACCAAAACCCTAACTATATGAGATGGAGAATCAAACCCCTTACCTCAAGTGATTTGATGATTCTTGATGATTCTACAAAAACCAATCCTCAAGCTTGCTCTTGCTCTTCTTCTTCTTCTTCCAAAACCCTCTATGTTTCTAAGCTTCTATGTTTGGCTTTTGGTGTTGGAATGGAAAGAAAATGAGGAAAAGTGTTTTATAAAGTATTCTTACTAGCCAAGGGTGTACACCCAATCCTAAGCAATTAGTCCTCACACCCCTAATTTATTTTATTAATTAACACCTTAATAATATCTAATAATATTATTAACTCAATTAATTAAAATAATTCCGGGGGATTAAATATCGGTTCGAATAATATTTTACCGAACCGAACGGAATAAAAACCGGACCGAACGAAACGTCGTCAAATATATTAATAGATATATCGATTAATATAAATATTCTCATCGCCAAAACAATCGTCAAACGGTAACTCAAAAATATTAATATAATATAATATAAATTAAAACGGGGCGTTACATAGACCAAACAAGCAGGCCTCCATTTTTACTCATGAATTGTAGTCAAGTCTGCGAAGTACTTAAGTTATACCTCATCGACGTATATCTCACTTTTTCCACAAACATGAACGTGTCAACCAAGAACAAGAGGTGACATCTTAATGTGTATAGTCGATGGTACTCAACTTACTCATCACCGTCATCGACAATTGTAGCCACATTCACATGATCATTATAAAGCTTTTTCGAAAAGTTAAATCGTGCATGAGCACCTATAGTGCGAGATGCCTCCCATGACGCTCTACCAGGGTCAACCCTCAATAATCTGACCATCAGATTGACCCATTCTTCTTGTCTGATCCTTTGTGATCCGGTAATCTCCCCCTGATGGGAGGATTCAAAAGGCATGAGGCGTCATCCAAAGTATGGTCATCTCACCTATAGGTAGGTCAAAATATGATGTCTCTGAGTTCCACCTCTCTATAAAAGTTGTCTGCATGTCGTGGTTTATGGTCACATATGTAGATAAACATAAATTGGCAAGACCGCAATAGCGGATAACATCGTCGAACTAATGATCTATGGGTAGTGTAAACACTAATATCTTCTTTACGTGGTTAATTATTTTCAAACAATCACACTCCTAACATAATTATAAAGGTAAAGATATTTTATATGACCCTCCTGGATAAATCTCTAATGGGAAATCCTGATTGGCTTCCTCCTAGGCCTCAAGATTAACAAAGGCCTCAGAATTCTCATGTTTTGCTGCATCATATGTCTGTGATGCTTGAGAGAGACGGCTACGAGAACCAGATGGTCGGGGTTTTGAAGAAGATGCATCATCAAACGATTTATTAGTAACTTGTTATCCTAATTGCGGCCCTCGTGCGTTGTATCGATGCAGTTTAAGACACATGTATGGCCCTAATCTAACCTTCGTTGTTGTCATCCATTGCACCTACGCTATAAACAGATACACATATAAACAATATGTCTAGAGAAATTCACAAATCCAACAAAAACACTCATTTTTTCCTTAGTACACTCCAGATATGTATCTTCGGAAATAGTTCTGAGCAAATATAAAAATGCATCTTCAGACAAACCTATGACTGTCTCATCCATGGAAGATACGCCTTTTTTACCCTTACAGACACAAAAATCTCATTGCATGTTCTAATAGCCAATCAATTTCGTTTACACTGTTATCTAATGTACCTATAACAACTAATGTATCATAAAAATCTAACTAAAAATCAAAACATAAAAAGAAAAGAAAATTTGATAAACTTGCTAAAAAAAATTGATTGATGAGAATGAGCAGATTGGATGCTATGAGATGTTGGAAAAAGCTTCAAACATATTAGTTTGATTGAATGGATGCATGGGTAAAATCGTTGCAGAGCTCAAATGATTTTTTTAGAAACTTTTGAGAAAATAAAGGAGGGAGAGGGAAGATTCTAGTGTGGAATATGAAACAATAACATCTGATGATGCATCACCAGACCACCCACTAACTTCTAAATAAATGATATTTACGAAGATGCATCTTTGAAAACACTTTTTACACATACCAAGGCGCATTTATGGATTATTTTTTTACGCAAAAAAAAAATGTGTCTCTTCAATTTAGATTGAAAAATAATGAAAATAGATGCGTTTAGAAATGCATTTTCGAACGTTAGGAACAATATGAACTTTTCACGGTGGTGTGAGAACATCCGTAAATGTGGAAAGAGTTGCCCCTTATGATTTTCATAACCACAATCCACAACACTATAGACCTAAACTCTTTAGGATTGTTAATTAATAAATACTAGTACAAATCAAAATATTAAAACATTGACGCATATTTAATTTCTAAATTATCAAAACTAATAATAAATTAAATGGACATATTTGGTGTTGATACTAATGCCCTCCTTATCCGACAAATTTCAAACATTGACGCATATTTAATTTCTAAATTATCAAAACTAATAATAAATTAAATGGACATATTTGGTGTTGATACTAATGCCCTCCTTATCCGACAAATTTCAATATTATGACAGAAAAAACTCAAACCCAAACTCAATCAAAAGCAAATTTTTCTTGTCAATTTCATAACAGGTTCAAATGGATATCTGAGTACGGACTATGTCTGTCATACCTAGTCTGAGTTCATAAATTGACTAAATAAGTGACTAAATAGTTATAAGGAAAAATAATTGAACAATTAATTATTTTTAGTTATGATGACCCAAGAGATTCATCTGTGTTTTGTTCTCTGGCTATTCAGAACTAGAGCAATCCATATTGAACAAATTAACACTAAAATACTAAATTCTGAACAGAAAAAAAAAATGCACAAATATGTTAATATTACATTGCATAAATAAGTCTTTAACTATACTTTAATCATTTAGTCAACTACCATGTCTTGATTATTGTACTTGCTTACAATAATACCCACCCAAATGCAGGCAGCAAAATTTGAATAGCCTATAAAAGCGTGAACAATAATAACTTATATCATTAATCTCAAAAATGAGAATTAAATGAAGGAAATAGAATGAAAAGAAAATATCATATAATGCTACAAATTGAACAAGTTGTTTACTGCTTCACCACTTGGGAAGTGCTTTGATCCCTTTGCAGCAGAAGATAGCATAATGCAATAGTTGTTTCATGTTTGTTTTATTCATTCAGTTTCCCTGAAACTTCCGCTAGTCAACCACAATTTCTTCTGGATGATAAAAACAACTTCATCGGCATCATCGGCAGTTGCAACTGCTTCCCAGTGCAAAGCAGTTAAGTACTTCTTCACGAAATCAATCATTGGCTGTTTATCGCGAATGATTATAAAACCGGTTGGCCTGAGTATGCGGTCCATCTCAATTAATAGATCCTCCGGGCTGCAATCTTTCTTTGCTACATCAGACAAGACACTCCATGCATGGAGCAAATCGTAAGTCCGAGGGTATGTCGAGAATGCTTCACACCTGTTCAAGATGCATCGAGTTGTTAGACCTCAAACTTTGAATAAACTTTCTCATCATTCATGAGAAGCTACCAACAAAAATTTGACAAAGAAAATGCATGTTGTTAAATTGCGGCTATAGCACCACTATGACACTATCGCGTATCGAAAGACATAAATTGGCTACAATACCAGTCATGAGTAGCACCAATGAGGCCTCTGTCATATATAAGTTTGAGTGAGTTTGGTCCATCTTGAGGGACAACATTCATCACCCAAACATCTTTGCCTTTAAGAGCAGCTGCAAATGAACCCATGTTTGCTTTCATATCCATAATATTCCTTATAGTGTTTGATTTGATTTTTTGACTCATGAGACTCCAGTATTTATCGACTCTCTCTCGCCATAGTTCCTGAAAGATGTAAGCCAACAGTTAGTTTATCTAAAGAAACAGAAAAATTACTTAAAATCATTAACAAGACGATCAGTTGTAATTTCAAATTACATTATCCTTCTCGAACATTTCATTTGAGTAGCCAAAGTCGGCTAATCTAGGAGGAGGACTGGTCAATCTTGCAGGCCAAGGAGCTAAGCCACTACCTTTAGCTTTGTTGTCATCTGGTAAAAATGCCAACAAAAAAAAAGTATATCTATGAATTGATGTCATAAAAAAGAGAACAAATAACAATGAGAAAAAGAGTACTCACGGTCACTGTAAGGTGTAATACAAACTTCCATATTTACTCCCCAAACTGCATCGGGATCTGCGTCAGACTGGCACAGAGGAGGGCGAGTACCGGGTTCTCTTTCTTTATAGCATTGATTTGTCAAAGGTTTTTGCCAGATGACAGTTTGGTCTTTTTTAGAAGCGATTCTCCAACACATACGCCCCACGAGATCACTCATTTCCTTCCATATCCTTAGATTCTCTTCATCCTGAGCATACGCTTCGGGAGATGAGTATGCGAAATAACCTCCCGGCCTGAGCACCCGGTCGAGTTCAAGGAGCAGTATTCCATCTCTTTGAAGCCAATCAATACGACAACGAGAACAATGAGCAAGTTCAAAAGATCTGCTTGGGTAAGGGAGTCTCTTAGTTCCCAAGACACCAAGGTATGCAGGAATTCCTCTTTCTAGGGCAAATTGGATTTGATTTTGATGCACATCATTTGGTGCCAATGACATTGTAATAATATCAGATGAAAGAAGGTATCCTCCGAAACTTGCAACACCACAGCCAACATCAAGCACTGTCCGCAACCTTCCTTCATTGTTTAGATTATTGTTCGAAAAGTTAAGCATATTTGCCATTGAAGCAATGTATTTATCAGCTCCATAATGAAAATGAGTCCCGCCTCCAGGAAACTCTATCTTTTCACCCTTTTCAACCATCCAGTTCTGGTCAGACTTCTCATGTGCAAGGTGAGTATGTGGGATATTTGCTTTCCACACCTCATCTCTGCTTTTTGGCCACTTAACCGGGACCTGCAACATTAGAGACATGACAAATGCTTAGATTAAAACGAATACATATGTATCAAGGGATTCATTGAAATATTATGAACCATGTTAACAACATCAACTCTTAGTAAAGCTTCACCTTGTATCCTGCTGGCGGTGGAATCAAGCAATTGTAGCGCCTTTCCGCAGGAGGACAGTGTCTCTCATAATGTTCCATCAGAGACAAGTCCAATTTCATCCGCAGTTGATAGATAAGGTGTCTATCTAAGCAAGGAATCAACTCTGAATGACGATCATCACAAACCTTCAAAAGTAGAAAAAAATAGATTGATGATAAGCTAAAAGTGAATGTTATGCAAACAAATAGAGTGGATGTCTCCTGCATCTAAGATTACGAAGCAACTTACAGGGAAACTATTTGGAACAATATTGTCCTCCTCATCTCCCTGCCCGAAACTCGATGAAGATTCATCTTTTCCATCATTGTCATCATCCGCACCCAAATAAGACGAGCCAAGTTTCCTCAATGTTTTTCCATATTCTAAAGCAGATGAACCACTATTTTGAGAACCAAAGATGGATCCTCCATACACATACAGAAAACCAATGAAAACCGTCACGGCAAAGATGGAAGCAACTAAGCGCTTCTTTTGTGATCCATCAGTTCTTCCCCTCGACATTTATTTGTTGAAATTTGAAATCAATACAGATCCAAATTTCAGTGTTCAATTATGAACTTAAAAGGATCTTGCTTCACCAGACATTCAAAGTCAAATCCACAATCCAAAACCCAACCGAATGATTCAAAATACAGCTTCCTCACAACACACTGACTTAATGATTTACCTGCAAAGATGGAAGAGAACAGCAATCAGCTAATTCGGTACTCGACTTTTAACTATTCTGCAGATCATTATTATAAGTTTACATCACGTAAACGTTGAAACTAAGATAAGGAAAACAGTCCGAATACAGAGATCAGTTCAAACTTCTGTATCCAATGCAAATTGGTAATACTTTGTCGAGTACGAAATGGTGATCTATACAATCCTAGAACTTAACTTAAGCTATTGCAATCTAGTTCAGCAGTAAGTTAAAGCTCAATCCACAAGATTCCTCCTTCATTTCAAAATTTTAGTCAAATTCTTTGACTAGATACATCACATAGTAAGAAAACTAATACAAGATTATAAAAGTGAATGATGACAATAATGATAGTGATCAAGTAAAACAAAGTAACAAACAAGTTAAAATGGTGGATCCAATCCAAATCTCACCTCACAAAAAGAACCATGATTGAAAGTGACAATTAAACATATCCATAACAAAAATATAACTCAAAAAACCCAAATTGGGATTAAAATCAAACATCATGAACCATGTTAACAATAAATAACAATAACAAGCATAGACTTAAACAGAACTACCAGATCTGACCTAATGGAAAACAACACTAGCATTGAAAAGTGTAACTAACACTCATTAATAGCAACTAATCATAGAAATAATAGAGCCTAAGCTCTTAGGTGCAGCTGAACATTCAAATCAATACATCAGTGACAACAAGGACACTAAAACAAACTATAAAAAACATATAGTAAAATTTTCAGATCCATTCCAATCCCAAAAAAAAGTAGAATGAGAGAAAAAAAGCTTACTGGGTTCAGATCAGAATCCAATTGGGTACAAGAAAAGCAAAAACTTTATCTAAAAGAAGAAGAACAAAAACAAGAGAGGTGATGAGAGAGATCTCAACAAGTGTTTGTGAGAGACAGACACGGTGTGAATTTTAAGGTGGTGTGTTACAACCTAAAAGTGTGTGGAAACAGTTGCAAAGTGTCGACAAGAGGCAAAGATTTATATATAGATTAATGAATTAATTAGTAACGTTGAAAAAAGTGATTATTGTAACGTGAATGTGATGAGTGTGAGTGTTGTTTGGATGGTACTAAGTGATTCTTACCAACGTGATTCCATTATTTGGAGTTAACAGTTGACAGTGGGAACCGAATTGAATGGAATAATATCTCACCGCGTTTTCTTCCAGCTCTTTCTTCTCCTCTTTCCGTCGGTGATTTGTTTTATGCCACAAAAATTGAAAATTGGGTCACAATCGTTTCAACAGGGTTTTCATTATTATATTGAAAAAAAAAGTTTGAGAATCTTATCTCATTAATTGATTTAAGTATTTTTAATATAAAAAATGAATTATTTGAGTAAGTGAAAAATTAACCGTTTTGGTATGGGAAATTAGAAGTGGAATTGAGATGAAATAAGGTTGAAATTTGAGAATTTTGTTAAACTATTTTACTAGCTGCATTGAAAATAAGGTCAAAGTTAAAATCAATATATCAGTCAAAATATTAACAAATAGTTTATTAATTTTGTTATATAATAAATACGGACTTAATATATCTTTGTGATCGACTAGTTAACGAGGATCAGTCTCTCATCTACTTGCGAGAGATTAGTTTAAAATCAGAGTAAAATCATATATAAACATGGTCCAACATGTGAATTGTTAGCCCCTAGCAGAACTCAAACATGAAATCTTGAGGGAGTATATTTTCAAAACTCAAAACTTCATAAGTTGAATGAAAAAGATACAATGCGTTTATATTGGTTTAGAGCTATAAAGATAATTGTTGGATTGGAATGAGAGTAGTATAAATTTGTACGATATCAAGAGTCTATTGTATTTTTAATACTCTTTACCTTCTTTTTGCACGGCAACAATGGCTCCATAACTCCAATCTCCATTATTTTTTCACCTGATTTCAATTAAGTTAGACGATGATAATTTCCTTCGTTGAAAATAGTATTTTAATGAGTATTTTAAAGTTTTATTTGGGAGTTTGGAGGAAAAATAAGAGGGTTTTGAGGGGAAAGAAAGAATGAGTGAAAAAGAATAGAAGAATTTAGGATGAGGGGTTTTTTTCAAAATTTGTTTTATTTAAAAATCAAAGTTTCTCTAATTTAGAGAATTAAAAATTATAATAAATTAGAATTTTGGAGGACTTGGAAAAATTATTTAAATACAATTTATGTTATAGAATTCAAAAACAAAAAAAAATGTTTAGGATAAACATTCTTTTATTGTTCGTATAAAATATTTTAAAAAAATAATATTAAAAATTCTATATTAAAATAATATTAAAGATTCTATATTTTAAAAAAATCATTTTTTAAAATTCTCTCATCAATTCCCCCTTCAAACTCTCAAACAAAAACAAAATCTAAACAATGTTAAACTACAAAACATTGACAAATTAATACAAGGAAAAAAATCCAAATAATTTCTAATTGATGCAAACAAGACAAACACACAAGGACAGGGAGAATTTGATACTATAGAACAACCAAAAAAAAAAATTTCACCATGCAGTCTTGCATCCAACTCACCAACATACATGCAAACATGGGAAAAGTGAACCTACATTTTAAATATGAAAGAACTTGTAGATTTATTTTACCTCGCAAACTAAGACAAAAATAAGTCAATAGAAAAGTCAACTATTAAACTCGAGAAAAATGAACAAGATCAATAAATGCCTTTAAATAGTTTATCAAAAAGTTGATACACTTATTGTCATTAATTCGCTATTGATGATCAATAACACTCTCAAGTAGTTCTTAACAATCTCTCACGAGAATATGATTAAGTTGTTTGATTTATTATTAATTTACTTTCCATAGTTAAAATTCCCAATACCACTTATGAGTTATGACAATCAATCATAGCATGTTTTTTCATATACTTTAGTTTTAATAAGTTTTACTCTTAATTAGTTTTTAAAATGTTTAATAAGATTTCAAAAAATTAAGAAAAAGATTAATCAGTGATAAAAATCAACATAACCAAAAATTATGTAATTTTTCACTATAAAAGTTATAGCGGCAATAATGGAAAAGCCTAGGATACAAAAGTTGAAAGAAAATAGGAAAAATGAACAAATGGGAAGAAAAAAATTACAAAGCTAAAAAAATGTAATGCGCCTTTTATGGAAGCATGGCGTGTTTTGATTAGGGGTGGGCACCGGTTCGGGCTGGTTCGGGTTTGGGCTCAAACCCCCAATCCGAAGTTATTCACGGGTGGCATATTACGGCTCAAATCCGATTCAATTATGATTCGAATTAGTCGGGTTCGGGTTGCATCGGATTCGGGTATCTATAGGATTAATTGCGGGTACCATTTTTAATGGGCTTATTGAAATATTAAGTCCAAATTCATAATTCAGTAGTTTTACCCTCTTTTTTTTGTACAGTTTCCAAAATTTTCATTTAATTACTTAAAATTTCCAAAAAAAAATGACATACTCTATAATATAAATTCATAGTTAAAAAACATTACAAATTAACATAGTATCAAATTCAAATACATTACAAACTCCAATTCAAATACATTAAAAATTCCAATTTAAATAGATTACAAATTCCAATTTAAATAGATTGCAGTAAGTATCAAATACATTACAAATTCTAATTTAAACAGGTTGCAGTAGGTATCAAATACATTACAAATTCAATTAAATTTAGCAAAGCCTACATAATAACACAACCAACATATAAACTCCAATTCTTTGAGATTAATTCATTCCATAAAATAACTGGGAAGCTTTATCCTTGACACTTCACACTGTTGAGGGACCTTTGTTTTCAAATCCCAATTTCCACTGCAAAAGCAAAAGAGTTCTATTTAAAAGAAAAAATGAAGTTATTCAAGATGTATAAGCGGAAATTAATGTAACATTGCAAATAAGAAAAGAAAAAGTTGAAGAGGTAAAGCATGAAATAGTGGCATTTACCAAGTTACAAATCTTTGCACGATTAAGTTCTCCTCCATTCCATAGCTTTTGTTGCATTAACCAAGCTTCAAATTCTTCAATAACTTCCTTGAATGGTATGGGTATCATGCGAGACTCGAAAAAAGCCAAACTGTTTTATGATTAATCTAAGTGGTGTACCAATAACCAATCTTATTTAACTATTCTAACACATACACTAAACACATGAAATCATACCCTCCTACAAGCAACCTTAAATTACAAATATTATAGTCAAAACACTACATGAAGGACAAAAATTGGAAAGAGTTGAACAGCTTGTTAGACTCTAGCAACCTTACTCTTTGAAAAGACTTTTCGGTAGTACAAAGGAAAACAATGAAGATTGTATACATATTTCATGAGTATAAGGAAGTAGGGCTCTAAAAAATAAGTTTCGTACCTATCAACTCCAATTTTCCCGTACTTTCCTTCAATGTATTCATTTATTCTTTGCTCACCATATTTGAGGGCCTCACAAACCTATTAGATGATAAAGGAACAATGAAAAAAGAGTAAGATATACAAAAAGAAATTAAGAATTTTTAATGTCACAATGATGCATGTATATATTAGAAGTTGATATTTCGATATTTTGCTACATTCCAAGAAAAGTAATATCAACAACTATTGAACACAATAGAGTACTAGAGTTATTAAAAGAAAGGATAATTAAAACGAAAAATGATTCATCTTAGGTAATCACTAATCACGAACACGCTCTTACTAGACATGCTATAAAGAGGAAGAAAAAAAACATGGAAAATGTCTTGAACTTGCAACGTATTTGCACTAACCATTAGTACCGGAAACTCAAGAATCTCAACCTTGCCCTCTAAATCAAGTACAAGGAAAAAGTCAAGATTCTGCGAGCGTATTTTGTTTAACTCAACAATATTCACTTGAAGCTCCCCGGAGCAATCATGATTAAACTTGTCAAGGTGAATAAGATCATCCATCTACAAATAGGAGAATAAAAATATACTATCAAAACTGTCAAGAATCATTAAAACATTAAGTTGTCAAGAATCAAAACTGTCAAGAATCATTAAGCTGTAGAAGGAATATTAAGCTGTCAAGAATCAAAACTGTCAAGAATCATTAAAACATTAAGCTGTCAAGAATCAAAACTGTCAAGAATCATTAAACTGTCAAGAATCATTAAACAAAAAAATCAGCAAGTATCTTGGATCAAAAGTCGTTGGTTGTGTTGTGGCTTCAAAATAATGAGTCATAAGACTCCAAAAAAATTCAGCAATACTGCAAATACAACTAGAAACATTAGAAAACATACAATTCTACAAATTTTGAGATTAACCATAATTTTTTTTAAATTCAACTACTGAAAATTTAGCTTCTGAATATTCAGGAAGTTTCTAACCTGAAGTTGTTTCAAGCACCGGAAGGTGTCGAGTCTGACGTACTCGCTTCCAAGTGAAATTTCAGCAAATCCTATTACACATATTAAAAGGCATTGACATTGAGGTGAGCAGAGGAATGAAAGTAATATTTCAACATATTACAAAATAAATTAAACAACCACACTTAAGATAAAAATAATACCTTGTAAAGCATCTTCCAAATCTCATACTCCTCATTGAATTCCAAGTCTTTGAATTGGTAAAAGGAAGGCCTCAGATTCGAGCACAAATTAATGCCTCCACCATTTCTGGTTTGAGAGAGCTTCTATATACCTCTAAAACCCTTCCACCCGTGCTAAAATCATTCTCAGAAGCTACGGTTGACACTGGCGTTGGCATGATATCCCTAACTATTTGGGACAGAACTGGGTATTTCCCGACATGATGTTTCCACCAACCAAGAATGTCAAAATTGTCTTTATCCATTTCATTAAAACTTATGCACTTTCCTTTTATATAGTTTTGAAGTTCAGTTTCTTCTTCAACTGAATCCAAAGACATCAAATGTTGTTGAAACGCATTTGCCCTAGCTACGGATGTGGGTAATTCATCGGGTCATTGTTTCACCATGAGAAACACAATGATGGAATTGAGCCTCCAGCAGTGTCGTATTGTTGTTTATAAAGGTTGAACATGGTTAAAAGATTGTCATTTATATCTTTTAATAGTGATTTATTAGTTTCCGAATTTTTTCGATACATATCATCAAAACACCATTCCACAAATCTCAACTTATATCGGGGATCAAAGATAACACCAAAATAAAGGAGTTGGTTCATCTTTGTGATATCAACCCAATATTTACTATACTTTTCCAGCATATCCCTAGCCACCTCAGCAAACAATCCATTAAGGTCTATATTTAACCTCTTAAGTTCAATGTAAATTGAAGCAAGGTATGGAAAAGCAGTATGCAAACTTGCTTTTATGGAAACAGAAAAAAACTTTGTGGCTTCATAATAGTTCTTCAAAAACTTAATAAAAACCCTAACATTATCCCAATCTTGACTACTAGGGGGAGTCAACCTCAAAGAAATCCCTATAGGCTTCATCCGCATCTTCTAGCTTTTCAAAAGCACTTTGAAACTTCTCCGTTGAATCTAACATCAAATATGTCGAGTTCCATCTAGTTGAAACATCAAGACATACTGATTTCTTGCATAAAATCCCAGCATACTCCACACATTCTTTGAACTTTAAAGCCCAATGGGGTGAAGATCTAACAAACCTAATTGCATTTCTCACACTTGAAATTGAGGTGTTGGCAACTTGTAATCCATCTCTCACAATCAAATTCAACACATGTGCACAACACCTCATGTGAAAACCAAATCCATCCATTAAGAGGCCATTCATGTTTCTTACTTTTTGTTCTAAATATTTAATAGCAACATCATTTGAGGTGGCATTATATACCGTGATGGTAGAAACATTTCTTAGCCCCCACTCCTTTAAAACATCTTCAACCTTCTTACCAACAGTTTTGCCCCGATGGTTTGGGATACTCGTAAAGCTGATTATCCTCTTTTGGTATTGCCATTCTCTATCAATAAAATGGGCCGTGAGGGTCAAATAGTTTAGATTTTGGACAGATGTCCAACAATTGGTTGTAATTGCCACCCTACTACAATCAGAATTAAAGAACGCCCTCAACCTCACTTTCTCATCAAGATATAACTGAAAGCAGTCTCTAGCTATAGTTCGCCTAGACGGTATAGAAAATTGGGGCTGCACCTACCTACAAAAGTACTTAAACCCCTCTCCTTCCACTGTACTAAATGGTTTTTCATCTAAAATGATAAAATAAGCCAACCCATTTCGACAAGCTACAGGATTAAACCTAGAACTTAATATTTCCTCAGTTGTTGAATATGACAAGATTGTTTGGGTAGTGTCTGTGGACAAGTTCAACGGATACTTGGGACATGTTTTCATGTGACTCCTTAAGTTTGATGTTCCATGTTTCTTAGAGTCACACATATACTTTTGATGGCAGTACTTACAAGCAATTGTTGGTGGGTCACTATTAGGAATAAGGTTAAAATGATCCCAAACCTCGGATCTCTTTCTATTACCATTTGCATTGCGTCTTCTTTTCCTTGGGTCAGTTGGTGGAAGGTCGGGTATTGTTGTAGTTTGATGATTAGGTTGGGAATGTTCATTGGCATTTGGTGTGTGTTGCCTAGATGCTGAAACAATTTGTTAGTGCTTATGTGTTAAAACTAAGTAAGAATAAATTTAAACTATAGTAACAAAACATCAACAGTAAAAAACACATTTCTTTTTACCAAACATACATAAAACAAAGTAAGATTAAACTTACCGGTATTTTGCATATCTCTAACTCCACCAGATTCATTCACATCTCCATCTCCTTGCACATATCCGGCTCCATGCCCATGTCCAGCTCCTTGCACATGTCCAACTCGTTGCATTTCTTTACCTCCTTGCATTTCAATATTAAAAGATATTAGAGCTAATCAAAATTAAATAAAACTCTCTTAAAGTTATTGGAACAAAACCAAACCATATCATACCTTCTAGGCTTCTTCAACTCGTTGAAGAGATTTCTCAGCAACACTGTAATAAGAAGTTGAGGACAACAATGATTAAAATACTGAAAACAGCCAAAACTGAACTGTGTTTGATGTATGGAAAACAAATATAGCCAACAGAGTTTATATAAACTGAACCTTAACAATAACTTCAACACCAAAACTGAACTCTGAAAAATCCTTTCCCTGTGTGACGAAAATGAAGAGTCGGAATAAATCATGAGTTTTGAACACAGATAGAACATATACATGACGAAAATGAGGGGTTCAGAATAAATCATGAGTTTTGAACACATAAAGAACAAATACAACAAATCTGAACACAGGAAGAACGAATTTGAACACAAACCTCTTTGAAAATGACGACACAAAGAGATTATCGTAGATCTCGTTGTTCAGTGGAGGAGATTTTGTTGAGGACGACACGGCGGTGCGGTGGATTGTTCACGTTAGGGTTTAATGTAAATTTTGGGGTGACGGCGGAGGAGGTACCATGGCTATATTCTCTTAGGGTTTTGTTTTTCAGAATTGAGAAGAAGAAGAAGAATTTTAGAACCGGTACATTTGGGCCAAATCTTTTGGCTTTGAGGGTTAAACAATATTGGGCTAACTGAACCAAATTGGACCGGTCGGGTTCGGGTGTGACACCCCGATTTAATTCAGAAATTAAATAAATAGGAATTTAATTATTTAATTAATTAAAGGCTTGATTATTTATATTTTCGGAATTAATGGGATTAATTAAAGAGAAGAAGGGATGGAGGTGTGAGTTGTAATTAGGGGTGTGAGGAGTAAATTACTCTACTCTTACTAATTACCATTTATTTTATTTTATTGGAATAAATAAAGGAACATTAAAAGGAATATATAAAGGAAAAGAAAGAAAAATAGGTTTTTTTTGGAGAAAAGCTATTATACGTAGAATTGGAGAAGAGAGAGAAGAGAGGAAAAGCCGACGCCGAGAGAAATCGAAGAACATCACGAGGTAAGGGGTGATTTCTTTCGATTAATATGCCTTATGGGTTTTGGGAATCAAATGGATAATTGGTTATGTTAGGAATTTTGAATTTTGATGATTATAAGTTATAGAATAAAACCCTATTTTGTGTCGGTGTTTGGAATTAGGATCGTTAGTATGTCAAATAAATAGTATGGATGAGTAAACTATGTTGTTTGATGTTATAATGGTGTGAAATGATCATAATTTGGTGTTCCTAATGTCACAATTCATATTGGAAAGTGTGGAAATGATAAAGGATGCATAATCTTTGTCAAAAGTAGCGAGAAAATCTTTGTTATAGGTCGTGGGAACCGGTTCCCGGGAGGAACCGAGTTCGTGTTAAATTGCAAAACTGGGGAAAATTAGGCTCAGGAACCGGTTCCTGTATATGTCGGAACCGGGTTCCCATACAAAAACCAGGGAGCTCATTTTTAAACTTCGCAGGAACCGGTTCCTGTATAGGTAGGAACCGGGTTCCATGTGCAATATTTCAAAAATACTTAAACTTCAAAAATTCATATTTTTCAAACCGTAACTCCGATTCGAGTGCCGTTTTCGGCAGTATTTCTTAAATTAAAAATACTATCTTTTAAAAAGGGAAAAATATTATTTTGTTGAAATTATTTTAAAAAGAGTCGAGCTCCCGATTTTTGAAAAGTATGGATTAATTAGGGATAATGGGAAATTAATATGAATGGCCTGAGTTATCGGATGAGTACTAATGCTTGCAATGTTGTGTTGATTATTCACTATGATTGAATGCAATACATTGGTGATTGGCAATAAGTGAATTATGCTGAGATCATAATCTGTGAATTGGTTTAGATTGTTTGACAAGTTGAATGGAGATTGACGTTCATGTGATGTTTTCTTTCCCTTGTGGTTTATTCATGATTGTATTGGTATCATGTGTTATTGTTATTATATACTGGTGATAATCTTACTGATTGAAGAGTAAGCGTTTGGCATGTTTATGCTTTGTGATAATTTAATTCAGATTATGTTATTATCATGTGATCGATTGGTATTGGCGTTTATGTGGAATTATGTTGTTATCATATTCCGTTGAATTGATGTTGCATGCTTTTATGAGGCATGCATGAGCATTTGTTAAATTGGTTCATTCCCATTGTGCGGAAGTGAACTGGCAGAGCCAACAGACTTACAGTGCGGTAGTGAGGCTAGATTCTTGACCCGGTGGTTATGGGCGAATCATGGATTGGATTCTTGACTCGGTGTTAGGCGAATCATGGATTTACTTGTCTTTCCACATGTAAGCGGAGCGGTGGGTGAACTCGGTTCACGTTTGGTACCACATGCATAGAGTGCATTGCATATGGGATTGTAACATGCTAGGATGGATTCCAATGTTGCAATTTCCATTGTTTGTTTTATCCATGTTCATTGTGTGAGCGCCTTGTGAATTGATTATGATTTGTGTTTGGTTAATGGATTAACGATCATTATTCATTGCATTTTAAAAGCGATAATGCATGTTATATTGAATTGGAATCTCACCTTACTTTAACCATTTCGGATCCGAGTGATTAGTGCTTGGAGTTGGTGAGGATAGCTCTAGAGTCGAGTCGGTTAGTTAGTCCGCGTGTCAGTGTCGTGCTCTGGTAGATGTAACACTGGGGAAACGGTTGTTTGAATCCTTTAATGGATATTTTTAATGGTTTTGAATCATGTTTTGATGTTATGTCCGGAATAATTATGGATGTTGTATTTGGGATCCGTTATGTTTCATTTCATTGTTAAACATAACCTTAAGTATGTTTCATTTAATGATTTTTCTTGATGAAAGCATGACAACTGTTCTGAAATATATTAAAAATTGTGATGCCTCTTGATATGTGCTATATACTCTGATTATTATTTATAAAATCGCGGGTAATTAGAAGGGGTGTTACAATAGTGGTATCAGAGCATAGTCGGTCGTTGTGACCAGTGTCTTAATGTCATTATTCCTTTGTACGCGACAAGTGTGTGCAACATCGGTACTTGTTGCCTTTCTGATCGATTATCGCAGGAGTAGTGTGAAACTAAGTGGGGGAGAAGAGATGCTCCCGGATATGTTTCAATTGTAAGTCATTGGTACGAGGTACTGCTTGAGAAGACAGTGCAAGTATGGTTAGAGTTGTTGGAATCGTTTGGACCATGAGTTATAGTTGGAAGTGCAAAAAAGGCGAGTACAGTTCTGAGAACAGAAAGTGTTGGTAATGATGGCTTATACTCCAGTATGATTATCGGATGTCTATTGACAAATTGAGGATTTGATCACCCTTAATCTCTTGTTGATAGTAGACGGAATCGTATTGGGTGGTATATAATTATCTTGCTGTCTAATTGGGACATAAAGTGATGAATATGGATGAAGTTTGGTAGAAGCTTGTGAACCATATGAGTCGACGAAGGCTCTAATAAGGATAATAAATTGAGATGGATGGTTAGAGTTGCCTAGATATTAATGATGGTGTTGTGGTATTTATGTTGTATTCTTCGACGGAAGTGAAAGGAAAAAATCTAAGAGCGATGAATTAGGTAGTGAAGAATTGTTTTGAGATTGTTCGAGTAAGTGGATTTCCGTGGTGAATGAATTTCGGAGGTGTTTCGGAAGATGTTAGTGAGCTACCACAGGAGAGAAGTGGAGTTGCTATAGATTTAATTCCTGGAACTAGTCCGGTGTCGATGGCGCCTTATCGCATGTCGGCATCTGAGTTGTCTGAGTTGAAGAGACAGTTGGAAGAGTTACTAGAGAAGAAGTTTATTCGTCTTAGTGTTTCACCGTGGGGTGCACCGGTGTTGTTAGCTAAGAAGGAGGAAGGTACGATGAGATTGTGTGTTGACTACAGGCAATTGGATAAAGTGACAATCAAGAATCAGTATCCATTGCCGAGGATTGATGATTTGATGGATCAGTTATGTTGGAGCTTGTGTATTTAGTAAAATTGATCTGAGGTCTGGATATCATCAGATTCGTGTTAAGGTGGAGGATATTCAGAAGACTGCATTTAGGACGGGGGTATGGATAATGGTGTCCCTGTTAGGTGTGAGTTCTAATGTTCCCTGGGAATAATAGCGACTCATCATTTGAGCAAGATGTTGGATTAGCTTGAGGTTATCCTTGGGTTGAATGTTTGAAGTTAAACCAAGTGATTATGCATCGTTTTGAAGAGTCGATGCATATTCTTGGCCTAGAAAATATTTGGTAATTAAGAAGGATGACTCTTAGAAGATGAAGCTGGTGTGGTTGGAATGTTGCAACACTTCCGGTTGATCGTGAAGTTGTCAGTGTGAGTTACCTCTTTGTGTTCTTGAAAAGATTAATTGTGTCAGTGTCAATGGTTGATATAAAGTATGCAATGATGTGAATTGGTTATTGGAATTGTAACTTGACGCAATTAATCATGGTGAATGAGGTGTGCTGCGGTGTGTTGAAGTTAAAATCTCAAATTTTGTATTCTATGATGTTTTGGGATTTTTTTTTTTCACTCTCACAAGGTGAGAAATCGATTACCTATCACAGGGAATTGATTTCCTAAAGCTGACAGCATTTTTCGAAAACTTGTAAAATCCATAATTTGGGTTTTGGATGTCTGATTTGAGTTTCGTTTGAAGTGTTGGAAAGATAATGTGATGAACTTTGTTTTAAAAATGGTTCCAGCACCTGTAAGTAATTTATTTATCATGTAGTGATGGTTGAGGAGAGTCGGAGTCGTTGTTAATGTCGTTCTGGGTACAAAACTTATTTCTATGACACCGTACAAGACGTCAACTTTAGATATAGAAAATTGAAGAAGCTATTGGAAGGTGCTCAGAGAAATAGATTTGTAAAAACCAAGTGTATTATTTTGGGATTCTGATTGTGAGGAAGGATTCCAAGAGTGGAAGAGGAGGTTGACTAGTGCTCCGATTTTAATTTTGCCGAATCCGGAAGGGTCCCTTGTTGTGTATTGTGATGCGTCATTGATGGGTTTAGGTGGTGTGTTGATGCAGGATAAGCAGGTTGTGGCTTATGTTTCGAGACAATTGAAAGTGCATGAAAGGAATTATCCGACCCATGATTTGAAATTTGGCAGCTGTGGTATTTATTTTGAAGTTATGGAGGCATTATCTGTATGGTTCACGGTTTGAAGTGTTCAGTGATCATCAGAGCTTGAAGTATCTTTTGACCAGAAAGAGTTAAATATGAGGCAGAGGAGATGGTTAGAGTTTCTCAAGGATTATGATTTTGGTTTGAATTACCATCCTGGTAAGGCAAACGTTGTGGCAGATGCGTTAAGCAGGAAGTCCTTGCATATGTCGATGTTAATGGTTCGTGAATTGGATTTAGTGGAACAATTCAGAGACTTGAGTTTGGTATGTGAGTGAGACTACTTCGAATAGTGTGAAATTGGGCATGTTGAAGCTGACTAGTAGTACTTTGGAAGAGATTCGAAATGGACAAAAATCTGATGTTGGTTTGGTGGATAAGATGACATTGATTACCAAGGTCACGGAGGTGAATTCCGAATTGACGAAAACGGCGTTATGAGATTTGGTGATAGAGTGTGTGTTCCGGATGTTACTGAGATTAGGAAAAGTATTTGGAAGAAGGACACCGTAGTGGATTGAGTATTCATCCTGGTGCTACTAAGATGTATCATGATTTGAAGGAATTATTTTGGTGGCCTGGAATGAAAAAGGAAATAGCCGAGGTTGTGTATGCATGTTTGGTGTGTCAGAAATCAAAGATTGAACATCAGAAGCCGTCAGGATTGATGGAACCGTTGTTTGTTCCGGAATGGAAATGGGATGGCATTTCAATGGATTTTGTGTTTGGTTGCTGAGGACAGAGAAGGACTGTGATTCTATTTGGGTTATTGTCGACCGATTGACAAAGTCTGCTCACTTTATTCCGATAAGAATGGATTATCCGATGGAGAGGTTGGCAGAATTGTATGTTGAGAGGATTGTAAGTTTGCATGGTATTCCGTCTAGCATTGTGACAGATAGAGATCCGAGGTTTACTTCTAAGTTTTGGACAGGATTGCTAGAAGCTCTGGGTACTAAGTTACGATTGAGTTCTGCATATCATCCGCAGACAGATGGTTAGACGGAGAGGACGATTCACTCGTTAGAGGATTTGTTGAGGGCTTGTGTGTTAGAGAAAAGTGGAGCTTGGGATAGCTATTTTCCGTTGATAGGGTTTACATACAACAATAGTTTCATTCGAGCATCGGTATGGCTCCGTTTGAAGCATTGTATGGTAGGAGGTGTCGAACGACGTTGTGTTGGTATGAATCTGGAGAAAGTGCGGTGATTGGACCGGAGATTGTTCAACAAACTTCAGAAAAGATCAAGATGATTCAGGAGAAGATGAAGGCTTCTCAGAGTCGTCGTCAGAAAAGTTATCATGATAAGAAGGAAAGTCGATGAAGGACTCGTATCCGAACTTTTCGTCTAAGGTATGTTTTCGAGGACGAAAACTCTTTTAGTGGGGGAGAGTTGTGACACCCCGATTTAATTCAGACATTAAATAAATAGGAATTTAATTATTTAATTAATTAAAGGCTTGATTATTTATATTTTCGGAATTAATGGGATTAATTAAAGAGAAGAAGGGATGGAGGTGTGAGTTGTAATTAGGGGTGTGAGGAGTAAATTACTCTACTCTTACTAATTACCATTTATTTTATTTTATTGGAATAAATAAAGGAACATTAAAAGGAATATATAAAGGAAAAGAAAGAAAAATAGGTTTTTTTTGGAGAAAAGCTATTATACGTAGAATTGGAGAAGAGAAGAGAGAAGAGAGGAAAAGCGAGAGAAATCAAGAACATCACGAGGTGAGGGTGATTTCTTCGATTAATATGCCTTATGGGTTTTGGGAATCAAATGGATAATTGGTTATGTTAGGAATTTTGAATTTTGATGATTATAAGTTATAGAATAAAACCCTATTTTGTGTCGGTGTTTGGAATTAGGATCGTTAGTATGTCAAATAAATAGTATGGATGAGTAAACTATGTTGTTTGATGTTATAATGGTGTGAAATGATCATAATTTGGTGTTCCTAATGTCACAATTCGTATTGGAAAGTGTGGAAATGATAAAGGATGCATAATGCTGTCAAAAGTAGCAGAAAATGCTGTTATAGGTCGTGGGAACCGGTTCCCTGTGGGGAGGAACCGAGTTCCCAGTGTTAAATTGCAAAACTGGGGAAAATTAGGCTCAGGAACCGGTTCCTGTATATGTCGGAACCGGGTTCCCATACAAAAACCAGGGAGCTCATTTTTAAACTTCGCAGGAACCGGTTCCTGTATAGGTAGGAACCGGGTTCCATGTGCAATATTTCAAAAATACTTAAACTTCAAAAATTCATATTTTTCAAACCGTAACTCCGATTCGAGTGCCGTTTTCGGCAGTATTTCTTAAATTAAAAATACTATCTTTTAAAAAGGGAAAAATATTATTTTGTTGAAATTATTTTAAAAAGAGTCGAGCTCCCGATTTTTGAAAAGTATGGATTAATTAGGGATAATGGGAAATTAATATGAATGGCCTGAGTTATCGGATGAGTACTAATGCTTGCAATGTTGTGTTGATTATTCACTATGATTGAATGTGATACATTGGTGATTGACAATAAGTGAATTATGTTGAGATCATAATCTGTGAATTGGTTTAGATTTTTTGACAAGTTGAATGGAGATTGACGTTCATGTGATGTTTTCTTTTCCTTGTGGTTTATTCATGATTGTATTGGTATCATGTGTTATTGTTATTATATACTGGTGATAGTCTTACTGATTGAAGAGTAAGCGTTTGGCATGTTTATGCTTTGTGATAATTTAATTCATGATTATGTTATTATCATGTGATCGATTGGTATTGGCGTTTATGTGGAATTATGTTGTTATCATATTCCGTTGAATTGATGTTGCATGCTTTTATGATGCATGCATGAGCATTTGTTAAATTGGTTCATTCCCATTGTGCGGAAGTAAGCGGCGAGCCAACAGACTTACAGTGCGGTAGTGAGGCTAGATTCTTGACCCGGTGGTTATGGGCGAATCATGGATTGGATTCTTGACTCAGTGTTCTGGGCGAATCATGGATTTACACTGTCTTTCCACGTGTAAACGGAGAGGTGGGTGAACTCGGTTCACGTTTTGGTACCACATGCATAGAGTCTGCATTGCATATGGGATTGTAACATGCTAGGATGGATTCCAGTGTTGCAATTTCCATTGTTTGTTTTATCCATGTTCATTGTGTGAACTGCCTTGTGAATTGATTATGATTTGTGTTTGGTTAATGGATTAACGTATCAGATTATTCTGTTGCATTTTAAAAACGTATAATGCATGTTATATTGAATTGGAATCTCACCCTTACTTTAACCATTTCAGATCCGAAGTGATTAGCTGCTTGGAGTTGGTGAGGATAGCTCTAGAGTCGAGTCAGTTAGTTAGTCCACGTGTCAGTGTCGTGCTCTGGTAGATGTAACACTGGAGAAACGGTTGTTTGAATCCTTTAATGGATATTTTTAATGGTTTTGAATCATGTTTTGATGTTATGTCCTGGAATAATTATGGATGTTGTATTTGGGATCCGTTATGTTTCATTTCCGCTGTTAAACATAACCTTAAGTATGTTTCATTTAATGATTTTTCTTCAGTGAAAGCATGACAATTGTTCTGAAATATATTAAAAATTGTGATGCCTCTTGATATGTGTTATATACTCTGATTATTATTTATAAAATCGCGGGTAATTAGAAGGAGTGTTACATCGGGGACCGACGGGCTCAACTAATTAAAGCGAACCCGACCAAATATCCCCATGGTTACCCGATTATCTCACCCGACCAACCCGTGAACCCGCAAAAACTCGAACCGCAGCTTTCATCTTCATTCGGTTCGAGCGGTTAGCGTCGGATGGTTGTCTTATGCCCACCCCTAGTTTTGATGATCTTGCTTTTGGCATGTCAGCATAAAAGGATGAAATGTGAATGCATAGACAACATCACAATGCGATTTTGTGAAATCCAAAATTTTTCTACAGATTTTCAAATAGTTCATTTGTTAGGGTTTTGAATTTTTTCACTTATAAAGCAAGGTTTTAGAGCTTAGATCAAGGAGTGAAAGGGCATTCATCGTGGGACTCATCCTTTTTACTTATAATGTTACTTTTCTTTCTTTTCATCTTTTTTTCCCTGGTTTAACTAAGAATGGTTGACTAGTTCCATTAAATTAGACTCACTTAGATGAATTTCCCTAGATTTGTGTAAACCATGTGTTTTCATGAGTATTGTTCATTGTAAAGACTAACTGAAACAATCGGCCGAAAAATGATCTGATATAGGATATATCAATGAAGTCGCCATCGAACGTTTTTTACCCCGTCGAGAGGGAAATGTAAACATTGATTAAACTTGAGAGGGAGAAATCACAGTCTTGCGACCGAGAGATCGGGTAAGGAAGTCTGTTACGTGAGGGGAAGATATTAGCACCCCACACGTCCGTAGTAATCTACGGAATCCGATTTTACTTTCTATCTAATGGGTGTAAAGGTCTAATTATATCTGTATATGAGGTATAATACATGCAAGAAGAAATGAAGAATAAAGAAATAAAGAAAAGAATAAAAGAAAGAAAACACAGGGAAAAGAAGAAAATATTTACAAAGGTTGCTCGATCAAGCCCCATAACAGGATGCCTACGTATTCCCTCGTGCAATGGGAAAGTCAGAGCACCGTAGTTCGGCTCACATATTTTGGTTGGTTTGTGTTTTTTAGTTTAGAAGACGAGACAACAAACAAAGATGACGAAACATCCTCCATGATGACGAAACATCAACAACAGATGGGATAACAAAACATCAGCAACAAACGAGATGATGAAACATCAGCAACAGACAGGATAATGAAACATCAACAACTGACGGGATGAAGAAACATCAGAAACAGACGGGATGACGAAACACCAGCAACAGATGGGGTGACAAAATATCAGCAACAGACGGGATAACGAAACATCCTAAGACTAAGAATATTGGTTTGTATCTTTTATTTTGGAAAAGGAGTTTCATATTATTATAGTAACTTAATGCACTTGACAAAACAAGATTTTAGTTTAAAGGATGCAAAAGGGGACAGGTAAAAAGTCGAAGGGAAACTAACATATTTCTATCCCTAATGTTATCATACAACATTGATCCTAAGGTTCTAGTATCAAGGGGAGAATCTACCTAAAGTTATCGTGCATGGATAACAAACCTAAGGTCTATTTAGTTCAAACTTGGAGAAGAGTGAACTAAAGATGTTATGGGGAACATGGAAATCTCGTAAAAGAGATAAAGAAACAAGCAATCACACTTAAACAAGAGAGAACAAGTAAAAATGACAAAACATTAAGTAATGAATGATAAGACATGTATGGATGACGAAACATCGGGCATAGATGGCAAAATATCAATTATGAAAGATAAAATATGCATGGGTGATGATACATCGGGATTGGATGGCAAAACATCAGGATAATAGACATGGATGGTAAGACATCATGTAAAGGATAATAAAACATGTATGTGAATGATGCGTGAATGAGGTATAAAGAGGGAGACGATGATACCTAACCGAGAATGTTTGTTGCCTCTTCAACACGCACGAGATAAGAAGACTCTATAGAAGGTGTCCTTGAACTCCCTTGACCTTACTTTGATCATCCCATTATCAAGCATCCCTAGGTTGCATCAATAATCAGTCGCAAAGTCATGACAAAAGTATCAACAAAATGATTAGTATCATGAAAAGAATACTTGGAATACTTGGTGTATAAGTTACTTGAGGGTAGACATTAGACGAAGCTGAACGAACCCGATAGTTATAAAAGAGACATCCCAACCAAGGATAGACAATAGACAAAGCTGAATGAATCCAAGGAGTAAATAGGAATGGTTTCAACCCGAGATAGACAATATAATGGAACTGAAAGAATCCCGGAAGTAAGAAACAAAACGAGATAAAACTCGACTCATGGAACCTAGTCAGGCAAAACAAATTAGATGAGTACCAGGGGAAAACAAACTGGATTTTATGCATAAGCGACGAGACAAAACTCGACCCAAAGCAAAATGGTGAGAGCGCATGTTTCTCAGAGCATTTGCTAGTCTCAAACTAGAGGATATACAGTAAGATGGAATTGAAAGAACCCAATAGTTATAAAAGAGACATGTTTCAACCCGAGATAGACAGTATGATGGAACTGAAAGAATCCTAAGAGTAAGAAACAAAATCAGATAACACTCGACTCAAAAGACTAGTTAGGAAAAACAAACTAGATGAGTACCAATACGACAACTGGATTTCATGCGCAGGTAACGAGACAAAACTCGACCCAAAGCAAAGTGATTAGAGCGTGCTTCTAAAACATTTACTTAAATGATCATTAGGATAAAATTGGCATTCTAAAGGTATATCGATGGACATCGAAATGAACCACAAGGGTATTGAAGACTAAAACCGATAAAACTGCACCAGGGAGAAACTGGACTACAACCAACAATATTGAGTAACCTCAACTGGATATTTGGACGGATGAAAACTGAGATACTGAGGATAGAGACCTCGCTGGGGATATGACCCGAAGTTAATAAATTCACTAGGGAACACAGAAGCAATAAATGTTTATGTTTCAATGCATGTTTGAATTATTATTTTATGGAGTAAAGTTAAAAAAGATAATCAAAACATTACACTTTGAGGATGCAATGTAATGATGCATGATTAAATGTTTCACCGGGGAATGGACAATCAAGAATCCAATCAAACACCAAGCCAAAACCTAATAGGACTTGCAAAAATAAATTCCAAAATCCATTGGGGATAAAACATTCAAAGAGATGTAACTCTGCAGGGAGCAACAAATTGTGTAACCGGTAGAAACGGGCTACAATCACTAAGAAGAGTTGCAAAAATAAATTGCAAACTCTGTTGGAGAAGATCAGGGCAAAATTGGGAATTCTAGTACGGGATGCCAAATGAAATTGGACGATGCTGAAGAAAACTCCAATCAACATTAGATTCAACAGGAATAAAGATTCCTCTTACTTCATGGGGAACAACCAACCTCTGGTCAATGATAGGAGAAATTTTGTACACAACTCTTGTGGATAGTAGATAATTGGGGCTTTAAGAAGCTTAATTGGAAATTCACAGATGATCTGTGGTACGAAAATTCCTCACTGGGGATAAAAGAGGTATGGACTAGGACACCACAATAGCATACATCTCGGGCAATACAACTCTTATCACCAATCAACGGGATCGAACTCATTGGGGATATAGGAGAGTCGTTGGATATCAAATCTAAGTTAAACAATTCATATGGGCATGAAGAAATGAGACATCTCACATAAGACAACTCCACTGGGGAAATTAGAAACATTGGGCCACAATGTCGAAAGAAAATTTCTTCACTGGAGAGGAGAAACCTTGAATAAGAAATCTCAAATGAATAGTTGATACACTGGGGAAATGGGAGAATTCTTGAATAAGAACTTCCAAATGAAACGACTTGACTGAGTAATTAAAGAGGTCATTAATGGCCATTTCACCTCATGAATTAACATTCTTTTGTTAACACAACAGTAACACAACTCCATTGGGGATATAGATTTTTAACCAAGAAATCTCATCAATCACAACTTATCAGACAAGAACTCTTCACCTAACGATACTGGGGAGAAGACACTTTCAGGTAAAAATGGGGAATCATGTGGCCACAATCCCTTCGTTTTGGGAGACTTAATGGGGAGGAGTAGAAACTTTTGTGTTGTGGAGTATGCCCCAAGCTGGAGATATTTCATATAACCAACCTTGTCAATCAAATCAAACCAAATCTGCCCCAAGTCTAACATGAAGGAAACTCACTGGGGAAAATCCTTGTAGAAACACAAATATAACTGATTCAAGATAAAACTCCCTAGTGTATTTAAGCTCTTAATAGTTCTCTTTACACAACTGGTTCACTTGAGAGATTTATCAAATCTCGACGTAACTGCTTTAGATTAATGATCTTTGAAAAGATTTTCCTAGAGAAGACTTTACGAGATTTGTGATGAGGATAAAAACCCTGGCCTCTATTGATGGTAAGGATCCCTAACTTCTGATGAAGGAACAACAAAACTTTGGACTTAAATCTTTGACGGTTTGAGGATAAAAACCACAACCATCTGACATACTCTTCAAATTCACCAATCACTTAGCTTGCGACTGGACTTAAACTGATTAACTCTGAAATAAAGGAATGCCCCTGCATAATGTCTTGAAAAAGACTCTTTGGGATTTGTATCATCAAGATAACTTGCCCCATATTGATGAAAACTTAAGAGGTTGAATCTCAACACAACTGCCCCAAATTTGCGGAATCTTGGCAAACTATTTCTTCATCTCATGCTCAAAAGAAACTTTTGGGTAATCAACACCTCAACATAAACATCTAGATCTCAAGCAATCTAATTCTGATCATCCCTCAAACGGGTCTTCTTTTATTCAACAGAGTCACTGGAAAGTACCCCGTATCGACTGAATCTGCAAACTTCATTCCCTTTAAAGGTACTCAAACAGTAAAGTGATACACTATTCATACTCAACAAAGTATTTGAAAAGCAAAACCCATTGGGGTATTCAGACTATAAGGCATCAAACCGCTTGCATTTAATGGAGTATCTAGAAAAGATCGTCTTTTGATTCGATAGAGTCAAGACCCTCTTCTTTGACAAGATTAAGCTCTTCATTGATGCTCATTGTGCAAACTCACTTGATGCCAAACAATTGTTTTGCATGAAGAAAAATGTTTATTATGAGAATGAAAATTCTAATGCAACACTTACGTAAGTCTTGATTTTTTTTTAATATGGAAATGATATTGCGACTTATTGTGAACAAAACAATTTTAAAACGCAACATTTAAAAAACTTTTCTTTCTCTTTTTTTTAAAAGAATGACAAGACAAAACATATGATACCAGTACACAAAATTAGCACACACTTTAGGAGTCAGGAAAATGCTATCTCATCGTAATATGCTTTCGAATTAACCCATTCTTCAGTTATGACTTTTAAGGGTTGTAACGTGGCCTGGTTCACAGTTTTTTAGAAAAAAGTTTCAAGGCTCAAAATATTTGGTGCCCACCCCCTCCATGACGTTCTCCAATCCTAAGTTCAGTCAACTTGATACGAGCACTCACTTCTCAAAAGAGTTTGGTATGGTTGAGGAACCACTGAGACTTCTTGGACATGCTTCATGGATCCCACAAGGTTTATGGACACGATAGTCATTCACCTTTGATTTTGGTGTCTGATCACACGACTTCATTCTTTTTATTGAGAAACTTTCTGGCTTTCCAAAAAAATTTGCTCTTTCCTTTTTTGCCTAAGCGACTTATTACCAAGTTCAACTTAGCGGGCTTTCTGTTTTTTTTTATTCATTCAATTTTCAGAACAAATCGTTAATCCCTACACCATCTTTAATTTGTTGGAAGTGATTGTGATTGCCAGAACTCTTGGTTGACGAGGATTACCATGTTGTTGTATCATCATCTGCACACTATTGATGGGCGAAAGTTGACCATTGCAGCTTTGACTTTCCTCAACCTTTTTGAGGATAACCATTGTTGTATCCTTTGATTGCGCACGTTTGAACGCTCGATCATATTAACTGAACTCTACCCGCCCCTGGGTAAAAAAATGAGGTTTTTTTCTAAATAGAAAAGAAACTCCTACTTCAAGGCTCAAAGGGGTTAATGAAGGTCTATCTCCCTTATATCTCCGGTGTTTGGGGATTTTAAACAAGGCCCGTGCATCGTCAACAGGGTTCTACTCGAAAACATACAAACCAAAGATTTTAGCATTTTAGTATCGTCATCCTCCCCCTAATATTTGCCTAAGCAAAAGACTTGGTGAAGTTGGCATCAATATGCAAGCAAGTCATTTTATGAGCGATAACGAATGAATCGAGTGTATGTGAATGGATTACTTCAAGACAAACATACTTAATGCATTAAAAAAAAATTCACAAATAAACAAGTTTCTACATGCTAGCAATGTTTAACAAACAAAAAAATGTAAATGAAAATGCAGTAAAGAAAACCCAAGCTTGTCATTGTTGAGGAGACTTGACTCCGTATGGACTTCTTGATTCTGACGACTTTCTGCAGTCTTGATACCCTCGTGGACAAGATATTCCCCTTCTGATAGGCTGTTGATACAACAATCTTTGAATTGATCCAAACTTGGATCCTATCTCTGGACGACAAACCGTCTTCAATCAAATGGCCGAATTCCCCAGGGCGACATTCACAGGAGATTTTCTTCAAAATAAAGGATGAAAAAATATGCAAAACGAAATTGCACCAACTGGATCACCAACTGTTTTCTACCTCCTGGAAGAGACATTCAAAACTTGCAACCTAAAACATCTTTTATTTCACAAAAGGAATAATCAAACACTGGATTCGATGACTCATTCAACCTCATCTTCTATCACACAAAAGTGAAACTTCGCTAGATAAAGGTTCTGATACGGCTTGCCAAACAGAATTGGCCTCTAAAAAAGATACCAGACAGATGCTGGACTTTATACTTCAACCCATGCGGTCTTTAAAATCATGATCAAATGCCCCAGAATGGTACTCGCATCTTGCAGCAACAAAATCAGAAGGCATGTGTAGAACCTAAAGCAAAAAGCTTAACCAACTACAATCCAAGAAACCGAGGAAATGGCTGAGCATAAGATAATGGACAACTATTGGTTGCTGATGACAAGAACCAGAAGCCCAAGGTTGTGGAAGAAATACACAAAATACTTCAGGACGTAAAAGCGCCCCACATGACGGGGAGAAATAACAAATTTTGTCGCAGCAACAAGTGTAGAATCACTTTCTTTTAACATTGTATTCAGGATTTTCCCGACCAAACTCATCTAATTCTTCAACTGACTGCTTTCCTCTTTCAAGAGTTTCTGACCACAGGCCATGACTGGCATAAACAACCATATTTGAACTTCCATATCATTCAAATCCCCACAAATTCATTCCAAAACCGATCTCTAAACATGAAGCAGTAAGACGTCAAATTTGCAATTATGAAGAAAATACCAGGCCTGTATAAGAATCTTCGTCTCTAAGTACCTATTATGAAGGCATGAAGATGCATGAGGTGCATGACTGGGTGAAATTTTATATTCAATCATTTCCAAGGAACCCACATGCTTTTAATTTTATTTCAAACCAGTAAGAGGTGAAAAAGTGCAACACAAAGCTCACAAGCATGGTTCCTTGGAAAAGGAAAGAACATGTGTGTTAAACAAGTGTCAACATAATATGTATGCAAGCACATGGGATCAAATTCCTCATCACAACAAATAACGGTTGCACTACTTTCAAACCATCTGAAAGACACATAATCAAAATTCTGACACAACTTCAGAACACACAAGAACCAGATACCATGTAGATCAACAACTTTACGGGATCAAGGCTTCCAAAATGCTGGTAACTGTTGAATTGCCAAAATAAATGGCCATCACAAAGTGAGAAATCTGGAACAAAACCAGGAGATTAAAGTCACCAATGGGAACAACATCACCATCGGACCCAAAGTCACCGACAGAATCAATAACTCGAAACACTTCAGAATATTAGAGAACCAAGTAATAATAGTCAGCATTTGTACCTGTCCCAACCCAACCTCATGGGTATTTCTAGACACAACTGGGTACCTAATGATAAATAGATTCGACAGTTATTTATCAAGTACTGCACCATCTACACAAAGGATGTAGGACGAAAGTACCGTCAATCGAACCTCGTCTGAGTGTGGTATCTCATGGCTCCTCGCACGTGTCAACGTAACACGGGATTCAACATGAGTATTCATCTAACCTATAGTACTTTGGTCGGGGTATTGGGCCTTTTACCTCTTGTAACTCCCACCCACCAAGAAAAACAACAGCACAACAACAAACAAAATAATATATCTAGATCTAGATGCAAATGCATGCAAACATGTACAAGTATATATACAAATAATAATAATAATAATAATAACAAGCTATAAATCAATAAATAAAACAATAAAGCACACAAAAGAAAACAAAATCTAGGCTCGACTTCGGGATGGACCAGAAAGAGGTTAACTTGTCCCCAGTGAAGTCGTCAGCTGAAACAACTGGCCGAAAAATCATCCAATATAGGATACATCAATGAAGTCGCCATCAAACGTTTTTAATCCCACCGAGAGGGAAAGGTAAACACCGAGTAAACCTGACAGGGAGAAATCACGATCTTGCAACCGAGAGATCGGGTAAGGAAGTATGTTACGTGACGGGAAGGTATTAACACCCCATACGTCCATAGTACTTTACGGTATCTGCTTTTACTTTCTATCTAATGAGTGTAAGGGTCTAACTATATTTTTATATGAGGTATAATGCATGCAAGAAGAAATGAAGAATAAATAAAGGAATAAAAGAAAGAAAACACAGGGAAAAGAAGAAAATATTTACAAAGGTTGCTCGATCAAGCCTCGCGACACGATGCCTACGTATTCCCTCGTGCAATGGGAAAGTCAGAGCGCCGTAGTTCGGCTCGCATATTTTGGTTGATTTGTGTTTTTTAGTTTAGAAGATGAGACATCAAACAACGATGACGAAACATCCTCCATGATGACGAAACATCAGCAATAGACGGGATGACGAAACATCAGCAACAGATGGGATGACGAAACATCAACAACAAACGGGATGATGAAACAACAACAATAAACGAGATGGCGAAACATCAGCAACAGACGGGGTGACGAAACATCCTAAGACTAAGAATATTGGTTTGTATCTTTTATTTTGGAAAAAGAGTTTCATATTATTAGAGTGTCTTAATTCACTTGAAAAAAAAGATTTTAGTTTTAAGGATGCAAAAGGAAGGGGAAAGGTAAAAAAGTCTAAGGGAAACTAACCTATTTCTATCCCTAATGTTATCATACAACATTTATCCTAAGGTTCTAGTATAAAGGGGAGAATCTACCTAAAGTTATCATGCATGGATAATAAACCTAAGGTCTATTTAGTTCAAACTTGGAGAAGAGTGAACTAAAGATCCTATGGAGAACATGGAAATCTCGTAAAAGAGATAAAGAAGCAAGCAATCACACTTAAACAAGAGAGAATAAGTACAAATGATAAAACATTAATTAATGAGATAAGACATGTATGAATGACGAAACATCGGGCATAGATGGCAAAACATCAATTATGAAAGATAAAATATGCATGGGTGATGATACATCGGGCATGGATGACAAAACATCAGAATAACAGACATGGATGGCAAGACATCATGTAAAGGATAATAAAACATGTATGTGAATGATGCGAGAATGAGGTATAAAGAGGGAGACGATGATACCTAACCGAGAATGTTTGTTGCCTCTTCAACACGCACGAGATAAGAAGACTTTATAGAAGGTGTCCTTGAACTCCCTTGACCTTACTTCGATCCTCCCATAATCAAGCATCCCCAAGTTGCATCAATAATCGATTGCAAAGTCATGAAAAAGTATCAACAAAATGATTAGTATCATGAAAAGAATACTTGGAATACTTGGTGTATAAGTGAAGAGAAATAATCGGGTTATGATTAACCAAGGGTGATACTTGGTCGATCTCGTGAGAGTAGGTGCTTCTACCCCCAACCATGAGACCCCTTTGCATGGGACACTTGGTATATGGACCAAGGTAATTATTTTGGGTTATGATTAACCAAGGTCGAAACTGAAATTCCTGGCAGCAGATACGTGATGTCACAGAGAATGTTATGACACACTATCTGACACTCAGTTAACAATTCACACAATAAATATAAACAGCAGTAAAGAACACAATAAGTTGTTTACCCAGTTCAGTGTCTAACTACACCTACATCTAGGGGCTACCAAGCCATGGAGGAAATTCACTATTAGTAGAATTAATTCAGCAATAAACCAACCAGTTTATCTCCTTCACTTAAAACCTACCCAATGCAACTTCAACCTAAGTCCTACTTAGATCGAGTTCCTACTCACTCCCCTCAATCACGAGTGATATCAACCTATTGAATAATTGAATTGTGAAGACACACTTCAATAAACTATCTTGATCTTGCTTCAAAGCTTTCAATCAAGAGACAAACACTCGTGCTTCACAACTTTGAGTGATAAACTACCCTTACAAACAAATCCTAGTCCAATGCACTTATCAATTGATAGTTGCTTGGCTCACAAGAGAAACTAGAATTACACAATACAACTGTTAACTCTCCTAACAGTACAAATAACAACCTGCTATATCTTCAATAAATTTCAGAGGCGCAGCAGCAGTATAAGGGTTGAATTCTTTTTATAGAAGCAGTCCTGAAACTTCAGTTTTGGGCTTCCATAAAGATAGCTAGGGTTCACTTAATTTAATCCTAAAACATGGTCTTTTCAACAACCAATTTAGGTTTAATTAAGATTAACCTAGCAGCCACGTGAGCATGCGTTCTAATAACAGAAAAACACAATTTAGCAGCTCAATAAACTTCCTGAAAAGTCTCAGGAAAAGCAGCGAGCAGATGTCATCTTGAATGTCATAACATCGTTATGACATCGAGGCATTTTCTGCGAATTTCCACAACTTTAGCTTCCAGTTCTGAGCTATTCTTTAACATCCTTAGCAAGTAGGATTTATCTTCAATCTCTGAATGTCATGACATTTATCAAGACATTGTTATAGCCTAGTTTTACCAAAATTAATGCCAACCTAAAACACTAACAAACTCCCCCTTTGGCACATTTTTGGCTAAAACTACTTTAACACATCAGAGTACCTATGTAGCAGAAGACAAACTAGTTCTAAGCTTAAAGAAACTAGAACCTAGAGATAAGATAAATTCTACCCATACAGAAATCCCACAATTCCCACAATTGCCCACATACAAATTAAAATTGCCATACAATTTCCCAAAAGTCCCAATACTACTGTCACACAGTAGTTCTTCTTCCCCTTTTTAGCCACAAAGGGCCAAAGGTAACAATACAATTGCCCCAAACAATCAACATATAATTAAGTACCAGCATTCAACAGATTACAATGAGCTTTAGTCAAGGATTACAGTGCTGGTAACAGTAAATTACAATCATCCAAACAAAATTGGGAAATACAGACAAGAAGCAAGAAACAATTGACAGAACAATTTAAATAGAAGCAACAAAAACAAGAACCATCACAGCAACAGATCAGTTTCTCTCCTTCCCTGAAGAAGCATTGTGATCATTATCATTGTGAGCAACACCATCAGCAACTTTATCAGCTACCACTTCATCCTGAATCTTGAAACCAGAACCTTGACCAGACTTTGCAGGTTCAGGAGCCTTCCTCTTCTTGACAATTGGTGTCCTCTTTGGTCTTGAGCTACCAACAAATTTAACTCTATACTTCTTAAAAATAGTTCCAGCTTTGGTCATCTTCTCAACTTGAGAACCAGAGATACCACCATTTGTTTTGACAGGGGAATCAGCAGGAGTAGCAATATCAGAATCCACAGAAGTTTTCTGGACATGATCTCCAGATGTCTTGACATTCTCTGTGACATCTGGATCAGCTGCTAAACTAGGGCTAGCAGACTCTTGGTTAAGGGGGACAGAAACTCCAGGTACAGTGTGATTTTCGTCTAGGATCCTGTTGACTATCCTAGCAATGGCTCCATCCACGTACATGGTACCTTCTCTATTTCTTATCTCTGGAGGAACAGATGAAGATGAGTCAGAGATCTTACCAGAGGGTGAAGCTGATAACCTTCGTGTATTCTTTGCATGCAGATTCTTGGTCTTCTTGGAGTCAGTTGCCATTGAACGCTGAGGAGAGACCTTCACAGGTTCAACATTCATGGCTGCAACGATTGCCCTAATCTCAGCCATGGTAGGAGATGGACAGTCAGAATCTTGGGATGAAGAGGATGAGGAAGACATGTTTCGCTGAGATATGTTGAGAGACTAAAACCAAGAATGACAAAGAGTTTGAGAGTATCTTTTGGATGAAGAGAATATGATACTTTCAAATGAAAAGGCTATTATATGGAGGAGTCTCTTCATATTCTTGAAACTTATAAAAATAAGAGGGAAATAATTAGGTGACCCACTCATAATTAATAAAAGGTCTTCTCCTCTCCTTGTAAGCAATCTTAATTGCTACAATTCCTCATACTGACAAATACCTAGTTTGCTCCTTAAATTTTCAAATTGACTAGCATCAAGAGCTTTAGTAAAAATGTCAGCCAGTTGAAGTTCAGTGACTACATGATCCAATTTAATCACTTTCTCCTCCACAAGGTCTCTGATGAAGTGATGTCTAATGTCAATGTGCTTAGTCCTACTGTGTTGTATAGGATTCTTTGAAATATTAATAGCACTCAAATTGTCACAGTACAATGTCATGACATCCTGTGTGACATTATACTCAGACAGCATCTGCTTCATCCAGACCATTTGAGAACAACTGCTACCAGCTGCTATGTATTCAGCTTCAGCAGTGGACAAGGACACGCAGTTTTGCTTCTTGCTGAACCAAGAAACAAGATTGTTTCCCAAGAAGAAGCATCCTCCAGAGGTACTTTTTCTGTCATCAGCACTACCAGCCTAGTCAGCATCACAATAACCAGACAAAATTGGTTCACATCCATGGGAATACAGGATACCATAATTGCAAGTTCCACTCACATACTTCAGAATTCTTTTCACCTGGTTAATGTGACTTACTTTAGGTTCAGCTTGGTATCTTGCACATACCCCAACAGCAAATGCAATGTCAGGTCTGCTGGCTGTTAGGTACAACAAGCTTTCTATCATGCTTCTATATAAACATTGATCAACCTTTTCACCACTTGTGTCCTTGGACAACTTCAAATGTGTGGGAGCAGGAGTCCTTTTATGGCTGGCATTCTCCATCCCAAACTTCTTGACAATATTCCTTGCATACTTGCTCTGTGAAAGAAATGTTGAGTCTTCCATCTGTGTAACTTGCAGTCCAAGAAAGTAAGTCAACTCTCCCATGAGACTCATTTCAAACTCTGCTTGCATTTGATTGGCAAAGTGTTTCACCATTGTCTCTGACATTCCTCCAAAAACTATATCATCAACATAAATTTGAGCCACCATTATCTTTCCTCCTTCATTCTTGACAAAGAGTGTCTTATCCAAGCCTCCCTTCCTGTATCCTTTGTCTGTAAGGAACTTGGTTAGCCTTTCATACCATGCCCTAGGAGCTTGTTTTAGTCCATATAGGGCTTTCCTTAATCTGAAGACATGTTCAGGGAAACTTGGATCCACAAATCCTTTAGGTTATTCTACATATACTTCCTCATTTAAGTAGCCATTTAGAAAGGCACTTTTCACATCCATCTGAAATAATTTGAATTTCAGAATGCAAGCAACCCCTACTAGAAGCCTGATTGATTCCAGTCTAGCCACTGGTGCAAAGGTCTCATCAAAGTCAATCCCCTCAACCTGAGTGTAACCCTGAGCAACAGGTCTTGCTTTATTCCTGGTGACAGTCCCTTCTGCATCAGACTTGTTCTTGTAGATCCACTTTGTACCAATGATGTTTGTTTCTTCTGGTCTAGGAACTAATTCTCATACTTCATGTTTCTTGAACTGGTTCAATTCATCTTGCATTGCTCCAATCCAGAATTCATCACTTAGAGCTTCTTTGACATTTTTTGGCTCTATCTTTGACACGAAGCAAGAGTTTGAGACAGTTTCTCTGGACCTTGTAACAACACCTTTGGTTGGATCTCCAATGATGAGATCCTTTGGATGATCTTTCTGAATTCTGATGGAAGGATCTTTGTTTGCTTCCTCTGGTTCAGATTTTGGTGGAGTAGGAGTAGGTACATCTTCCTTATCAAGTACTTGAGGTGATGTCTCAAACCATGTCTCAACATCGTATGGGACATTGTGTTCCTGATGATGATCATCAATAATGACATTAATAGACTCCATCATAACCTGGGTTCTGGAGTTGAATACCCTATATGCTCTGCTGTTAGTGGAGTATCCCAGAAAAAATGCCTTCATCACTCTTAGAGTCCATTTTTCTCCTTTGATCACGATCTATCAGAATATAGCATTTGCTACCAAACACATGGAAATATTTCACAGTTGGTTTTCTTCCCTTCCATAGTTCATACGGGGTGGAAGTTCCTTTCTTAAGGTGACCACTGTTGTGTACATAGCAAGTGTATTCATAGCTTGACCCAAAATGAATAGGAAGTTTCTTAGCATGAATCATTGCTCGGAAGATTCTGTATAGTCCTATTCTTTCTTTCCACAACCCCATTTTGTTGAGGTGTTATAGGAGAAGAAAACTCATGATTGATCCCCTCTAAGGAACAGAATTCATCAAACTTGCTGTTCTCAAATTCCTTTCCATGGTCACTTCTTATTCTGACAATACAACTTTCCTTCTCTCTTTGAAGTCTTTTGCATAACTCTTTAAAGACATCAAACACATCAGATTTTTCTTTGATGAAGTTTATCTAGGTAAATCTGGAGAAGTCATCCACAACAACATAGGCATATCTTTTTCCACCAAGGCTTTCAACCTGCATAGGCCCCATCAAGTCCATGTGCAGCAGCTCCAGCGCTTTAGAAGTGGTCAGATGTCTAGACATTTGGTGTGATATTCTGGTTTGCTTTTCAACCTGACACTCACCACAGACCCTTCCTTCATCAATATGGAGTCTTGGTATCCCTCTGACAGCCTCCACAGAGATGATCTTTTTCATTCCTCTGAGATGTAGATGTCCAAGTTTTTGATGCCACAACTTTACCTCCTTTTCATCTTTGTCTGTAGAGCACACATAAGAGAGGTTGGTGTTTTCAGATTCCCACATGTAGCAGTTGTCCTTTGATCTGATTCCTTTCATAACTACTTCTTGTTTATCATTGATTATAAGACATTCAGACCTAGTGAAGTTGACTTTGAATCCCATATCACATAGCTGACTTATGCTTATGAGGTTAGCAGTCAATCCTTTTACCAGCAACACTCCATTTAGATTTGGAACTCCAGAGCAGTCCAAGTTTCCAACACCTTTGATTTCTCCTTTAGCTCCATCTCTAAAGGTAACAAAGCTGGTAGAATGAGGTTTGCCATTATTCAGTAGGTTTTTTATTCCAGTCATATGCTTGGAACACCCACTGTCAAAGTACCAATCTTCCTTGGCTGACACTCTAAGAGAAGTGTGAGCTATCAATGTTGCAGTCTTCTTCTTCCACTTTTGAGTGTAGGGTACCTTGATGTTTTTAGGCTTAACATAGGGAGTCTGATTAGGGTATCCATGTAGCCTATAGCAGAAGGGTTTTATATGTCCAAACCTTCCACAATGGTGACATCTCCATCTTTGAAACTTCTTATTCATGTTTCTCTGATCCTGATGTTGACCCCAATGTTGTGACATCTACTTTGACATTGGCTTATCAGGTCTGTTCTTCTTCCTGTTATCAGCAAATTTCTTTGCAGCCACATGTCCTGAGCCAGGACCATTTCCTGTTTTATGTTGTGACATCTTCTTTGATCTTGGTTTCCCATGTCTCTTCTTCTTAATGTCACCAACAGGTTTCTTTTCACCTACATATCCTAGACCATGCTTATTTCCAGCATTTTGTCCAAGCTGAAGGATTTCTTCCAACTTATCAGTCCCAGTGGTCAGCATCTTGACAGACTTAGTCATATGATCAAGCTTGGAACTCAACACTATAATCTCACTGTTGAGATGACTTATAGTGATTGTATTTTCCTTCTTCTCAGCTTCCAGCTTCACATTTTCTGCTTCCAACTTCTCGATCAGCTTTCTCTATTTTTCATTTTGCTGACATACTTCACCACTTCTGATACACAGCTTCTTGTAAGTATCAGCAAGTTCTTCAAAGGTCACTTCCTCATCACTAGAGTCATTATCAGGATTGCCACTTTCAGAAGGTGCAGTGACAAGTTTGGCAGATTCCTCTTCAGAGTCACTACTTGATTCACCATCAGACCAAGTCACAGCCATTCCTTTCGTTTGTTTCTTTAGAAAGGTGGGACATTCAGCTCTAATATGTCCAAATCCTTCACACCCATGACATTGGATTCCACTGCCTTGACTTCCTTTTTCTTCTGACTTGGATCTTCTGCTGGAGTCATAAGATCAACTGATGTCAGATGAAATGTCCTTGACATTTGACCTTGACTTTGGATCAATCCTCCTGATGAGTTTGTTGAACTGTCTTCCAAGCATAGTTATAGCTTCAGATATCTTCTCTTCATCTTCCACCTTGCATCCTTCCTCAGTATTAGATACAAGTGCTATGCTCTTGTTCTTTTTGTCAACAGTTTCACTGATTCCCATTTCAAAAGTCATAAGAGATCCTATAAGTTCTTCAACCTTCAGGGTGCTGATGTCTTGAGCCTCCTCTATTGTAGTCACTTTCATTGCAAACCTTTTAGGCAAGGATCTGAGAATCTTTCTCACTAGTTTTTCTTCTGACATCTTTTCACCAAGTGCTCCTGAGGCGTTGGCAATCTCCAAAATATTCATGTGAAACTCATGAATAGTCTCTTCTTCTTTCATCTTCAAATTCTCAAATTTGGTAATGAGCATCTGAAGTCTTGATATCTTTACCTTGGATGTCCCCTCATGAGTAGTTTTGAGAGTGTCCCAAACATCCTTGGCCAGCTCACATTGATGGACCAGTCTGAAGATGTTTATGTCAATACCATTGAATAGGGCATTCAATGCTTTAGAGTTCCCCAGAGCTAGCTCCTCTTCCTCTTTGCTCCATTCTTCCTCAGGTTTCAAAACAGTAGTCCCATCTTTCTCAAGCTTGGTGGGATGTTTCCATCCTTTGTCAGCAGCTCTCCAAGCTTTAATATCCACTGATCTTAAGAAGGCAACCATACGTGGCTTCCAGTAATCATAATTAGACTCATCCAGAATAGGTGGTCTACCTCCAAATCCTCCTTCCTTATCCATTACGCCAGAAACTATTATCCTAGATCTCACCCGGAAATAACAGCGAGTGCACGCTCGATGCCAATTGAAATTCTTGGCAGATCGTGATGTCACAGAGAATGTTATGACACATTATCTGACACTCTATTAACAATTCACACAATAAATATAAACAGCAGTAAAGAACACAATAAGTTGTTTACCCAGTTTAGTGTCTAACTACACCTACATCTGGGGGCTACCAAGCCAGGGAGGAAATTCACTATTAGTAGAATTAATTCGGAATAAACCAACAGTTTATCTCCTTCACTTAAAACCTACCCAATGCAACTTCAACCTAAGTCCTACTTAGATCCGAGTTCCTACTCACTCCCCTCAATCACGCGTGATATCAACCTGTTGAATAATTGAATTGTGAAGACACACTTCAATAAACTATCTTGATCTTGCTTCAAAGCTTTCAATCAAGAGACAAACACTCGTGCTTCACAACTTTGAGTGATAAACTACCCTTACAAACAAATCCTAGTCCAATGCACTTATCAATTGATAGTTGCTTGGCTCACAAGAGAAACTAGAATTACACAATACAACTGTTAACTCTCCTAACAGTACAAATAACAACCTGCTATATCTTCAATAAATTTCAGAGGCGCAGCAGCAGTATAAGGGTTGAATTCTTTTTATAGAAGCAGTCCTGAAACTTCAGTTTTGGGCTTCCATAAAGATAGCTAGGGTTCACTTAATTTAATCCTAAAACATGGTCTTTTCAACAACCAATTTAGGTTTAATTAAGATTAACCTAGCAGCCACGTGAGCATGCTTTCTAATAACAGAAAAACACAATTTAGCAGCTCAACAAACTTCCTGAAAAGTCTCAGGAAAAACAGATTCTGCAGAACAGAATGTCATACTGAATGTCATAACATCTATTATAACATCAGACTGTTTTCTGCAGAATTTCCAGCACAGCTTTAGCTTCCAGTTCTGAGCTGTTCTTTAACATCCTTAGCAAGTAGGATTTATCTTCAATCTCTGAATGTCATGACATTTATCAAGACATTGATATAGCCTAGTTTTACCAAAATTAATGCCAACCTAAAACACTAACAGAAACTTTATTAACCTTGTGAGAATGACCATGCCCAAACTCAACTATGAAACCCTTTAAAGGAATTTGGTATAACAACCAAGAGGCGATAAGAGTCAAGAGATGGAAATTAAACGAGCCCATACAAGGTGTCCATATGTATGCTCCTAAGAAGTTGGACTAGCGTGGAACTAGTATTCTAAACGACCAATTGGAACATCATTGAAATCGACACCTTCTTTATGAGTGAAACCCCTTGTGACCAATCTTGCCTTGTATCTCTTTGACGACCCTCATTCGATTCCTTCCTTAAATTTGAAAACTCACTTATTGAGTTCAACCTTCACCCTTATCTATCCTATGATGACTAACATGTTTCCTAAGAAATGTATCACTAATATTCATAAGTTGCAAAGAAAGTTTATTTTGGGGGATTCAGATACTAGCAAAGAGTTTCATGTCGTTAGTTGGGACAAAATTACTTTGGCCAAAATAGAAGGAGGATCAGGGCTTAAGGACTTGGAGATTATGAATAAGGCTTGCATTATGAAATTAGGTTGCAAGCTTATTAACCAAGAACCTGATTTATGGTGCAATGTGCTGAGAGGGAAATATGATAATAATAATTTACTTGATGGTGTGAAGGATAAAAGTACGAATTTAGATGTTTGGAAGGCTATCATGAAGATCACTTATAGTTTGTTGGAGGCTGGAAGTTGGAGGATTCGTGTTGGCATGATGATCAATGCTTGGAGCGATATATGGCTGACTGTTGTTGGATGCCTTATTGCTCATGATCTGAATATTCATATGACACCTGAACGCTGTTGTTCTGGATCTGGTTGGAATACATGGAGGTTGGAATTGACAGTTGATATATGCATGGTTACCTTATAATTTAAAGCTATGTATCAATGCTACGTTGCCCCAGTTGATGGTTAATGAGAAAACGTGTTTATGATTGCAAGCAATGATGGTGGTTAATGAGAAAGACAGGTTTATGATTGGAAGCAATAATGATAGAACTTTCTATGTATGAGCTATGTACCATAAGTTGAAGCAAGAAGATAGTAAAAGTGGTAATCCAATTTGGAAGCAAATTTAGGCCTTGAAGGTTGCGAAAATGGTGAGGAGCTTCATCTGGATCCTCATGCATGATATATTGCTCTCTAATGCCAAAATGAGCATGTGGGGTCTTGGTAGTGCAAGTTGCAAATTATGTGGTAATGTTTATGAATCTACCATTCATGTGTTGCATGATTGAAGGGTGGTGAGGAGAATGTGGGATAATCGTGTTCCTACCGTTATTATGAGTGTTTTTTATGTATCTAATTTGGAGGAATGAATTCATTTAAATATTATGCTCCATCCACAAGAAGATATCGAGTGGTATAATTTCTAGGCTACATGGTTCCATATGATTTGGGGTTGAAGAAATAAAGAAACTCATGTTATGAATTTTCAGCGGCCTTTTAATCCCATTGTTGTCATTGAAGATAATATTTAGGAATATCACAAAGCCATACATATGAATAATAAAATGATGGAAGATAGGAACAAGGTGATTTTGATTAAATGGAATTCTACTAAAGTGGGTTTTGTTAAATTTAATGTTGATGGTGTCATACCCCAATTTTTGACCTAAGATACCACCTTATATCATTCACATATGCATCACTGCATCACTAACAGTTTCAGAACAGGATAGATCGTGCGTGTGCTCTTAGAGTCAAATTAGGGTTTTATCAAAATTTCATTTGTTCAAGATATGATTAATTAGGATTTGAGTCTCCACTCACCTCAATTGATCTATCTTAATCAATCACCAACATTTGATCTTCAAATTCCCAACTTTTTCTCATGATCTACCTTGAATCGACCAATTAGGGTTTTGATCGAAGATAGTGAATCATTGACTTTCTGCTCAATGAATGACCTATTTGCTTGAATATTGATCTTGACATCATCAATGCAACATCTTGACCTAATTTCTTGGTTCAAAACATTCCAAAATCCATGTTTCTTCATCAGATAAATTCTGAATCATCTGATGAAAATTCAACTGTTCAAAAAGTCAAAACTTTGACTTTTGGTCAACTTTTTCAAATCCAAATTTTTTCAATCATAAAATCATTTCAAATTATCCATCATGATCATAAAAAATCAAGAAATGTGAAAAAGTCAACCAAAAGTCAAAGTTGAATTTTTTCTAACACTTAGAAAAATTTTCAAGTGTTAAAAAACATGGTTTTTCCTTACTTTCATGACCATTTTTCACCTAGATCCATTTTGATTCAAGAAAAACTCAAAACATGAAAGTTGTAGATCATATTACAAGCTTTCCAAAATGTCCAAGAACTTGAAAAAAACTTTGTGTAGCTAGGGTTTTAAAATTGAAACTTAGAGCTCCATAACCATAAATTACAAGTCATTTTTCAAGAACTATAGGTCATTTTTTCACAAATTCCTCCTTCTAGAAGCCTTGTTATCAATTTAGATAGGTTAGAGCTGATAAATATAAGATGATAGTGATTAAGAGGAAGATAAGATCAAGTGAGTTTTTAACCATTGTTAAAAGAATATTCCATGTGCATTTATGGCAAAAATGTCTTTCTTGCCCTTTAAGGCAAGTTGTTCAATTTCAAGCCAATCTCTTACACTTACCATTCAGATTTCTTGGTCTATAAATAGAGGTCACTTCTTCATTCAAAACCACCAAAAGCATCATAATCCAAGCTTTCCTTCTTTCTTTCTTGTTTTTCAAGTTTCAAGTTTCTAAGTGGGAGAATTTGCAAATTTCAAGCCTTGCAATTTCTGAGCAATCTTAGACTTCAAATATTTTCTAAACATCATTAGAAAGTTGTTAGAATCCTCAAGCTAGCCCAAGAACTAGCCAAACTTAGAAACCATTTCCAAAATCCATAAAATGCAAGTTTAAGCCAAAACTTCCAAATTTCCATTCCACTCGTGCAAACTTCAATCTTTCACTTTAAAAACCTCCCATACACTTCATATGAGTGATCCAAGCACTCATCACTGACCTGTAACAGCTCCATCATCAAATTCAATTTCACTTTGAGCAAGCTGCACTTGGACTTGGGTACACTGATCCAGACTATTTCCAAGCAAGCCAAGCATCCATACACCTTCCATAAGGCCCAGTGATGCTGTAATAATCACCAAACCAGTTCTGTAACACTTCCTTCGAAGAATCAAAATCCAACTCGAAGAGGTAAAATCTTGAACTTTGAACTCTTTAATTTCTAACTTCCAGTTCAAAAAAGGCTTGGCCATTTTTTCTACACTATCATTGAGTAATAACCCTCAATCAATTGCTTAAATTTGTGCTCATACGTGACTTCATGATCAAAACTTTGAATTAGGGTTCTTCGTGTTCATACGAAAATTAATAGTTCTAAGCTTAAAATAAATGAAATTAATTGCCACCATCATGTTCCTGGTGAAAATCCGAGCAAGATTGATGTTTGGATCGTGCAATTTCATTGAGAAACAAGAGAGATACGAATTGGAATCTGGAGGTTGAAGACGAAGGTGATACGCGCGTTTTCTGATTTCTGGAAAATTCAAATTCTTAACTTATCTTATATTTAATTGTTGTTGTTTCATAACCGGATGTAACAGCCACCCCAGTGGCAAGCCAACACGCTCTTAAATCTCTTGCCTCGCCTCAAGGCCCACAGGGTTCGAATCCCCCTGGGACCTTTTTTTTAATAAAAGGCTCATCCCTTCAGAAGCACTTCTGACGCTCATTCCTTCAGAAGCACTTCTGATGCTAACCTCTTTCAGAAGCATCAAGCTTCTGACCCCTTTAGAAGCAGCAAGCTTCTAACCCTTTCAGAAGCAGCAAGCTTCTAACTATTTCAGAACTCCAGCTTCTGACTCCCTTCAGAACTCCAGCTTCTGACTTCCTTCAAAACTTCATTTTTACTTATTTTTAAATATTTTTCAAAACTCCTTCAAAACAAGGTGATTAAATGACAAGTCAAGCACATGGCTCAGTGGAAAAACTCTTCACTTCTAAGCCAAGAGTCCTGGGTTCAAACCTCCTTAGGACCAAAACTCTTTTTTATCACTAATTTTCTCAAGTTTTTCAACAAACTTCAACATTTTCAAAAACAATAAAAAATTCTCATTTTGAGATGATTTTTTGCACACTTGTCATTTAATATACCTATTTTATGATTATGTCAAAAAAATCCAAAAAATATTTTCTTTTTTATTATATTTTATTAGGTAAAAAAATGAGACGTTTTAAGTATTTTTAATACTTTTCAAAAATGTTTTCTTTCCAATTTTCAAACCTAATCTTTTTCAAAACTTCTTGTGAATATCCTTCACTTTTCAAAATCATTTTCAAAAACCTTTCAATAAACTTACACACCTTTTTCCATGATCAATTAGATTTGAAGATAAACCGAACTAGGTTTTTCCTTGAATTTCTTTCAAATTGATCATGGGCCTCCCTCATGGTGTAAGTCCCAACCCTCCTATGTGCATATTTATTTCCTTGTACATATCCACCCTTTCGTGTACATATTCATTTCCTTGTACACATTCAATCATCGTTATAAATATTCAAGCATAAACAAACTTCGTTCGTTTGTTTTCATCCGCTTGTTTATACACTGATTCCATTGGTATTAAGGGAAGCATTATTCCCGGTGAAACTACTCTTAAACCAATGAGCCTCCCTTAAGGTGTAAGTCCCAAAACCTTTGTATATATTCAAGTTACACTTGCTTTAATGGCTTGTTTTATAGACTTGTTTATATATTTCCTTCATAAACTCCTGTGAATACATATCACACACTTGTTCATATAATTGTTCAGTTATAACATAACAACTAGTCTAACAACTAGGTTCCCTTTAGCCTACTCTTGGGCTTTGTACAAGATAACTCATTTATTGAGTTAGCCTCCTCTTGGGCTTTGTACAAGATAACTCATTTATTGAGTTGGCCTCCTCTTAGGCTTCGTATAAGATAACTCATTTATTGAGTTAGCCTCCTGTCATACCCCAAAATTTGCCCTCCATCTACTCAAGAGATTTTATACATCCATACCCAAGGATTCCTCAAGAGTTGATCAGACAAACTCTCTCCTAGACAATCAACCCAAACTAGGGTTTGGCATCTCTCAAGTCAAGATGGATTTCCAACATCTCCAATAACCTTCATGCCTCCTCATATGCTTCAAAGAATCTCCATGTCAAGTTTCAAGCCTCACAAGTCAAGTTTCCCCAGACAATTGCTCAGATGGTTGAAAATCGAGTGTATTGGACAAAAAGTCAACTGTGGTCAACATACAGTCAAAACTTCTGATTTTTGGTCAACATCCTCATTTTGAAGTTACATTCATCATTTGATCAAGGGTTGATCATGATTCATCAAGAAAACTCAAGATTTGCCCAAAAGTCAAACTTTCTAAATTAGGGTTTCTAGATGAAAAGTCAAGAACTTTGATGATCATAACTTTCTCATACTTTCTCGAAATTTTCCCACCACCTCTTGTTTTGAAGGAAATTCAATTCTCTACAACTTCATGTCTCACAAGAATGTCCAAAAATGCTTCATTTGAGAGGTATAGCTCAAAACATTACTGGTCATTTTCGAGTCAACAAAAGTCAACTTTTGTTTTGAAGATATTTTGAGCATGGTAACTCCAATTGAGATGAGACCAAAGACATTGGTTAGAGGACTCTTAGAGCTTTCCAAAAAGTCCAAGAACACTCAAAAATGTGGAAAAATGAGCAAGATACACTATTCAGAAGTTGGGCAATTTTGGACAATTGCACAAAAGGACATATTGGTCAAAATGCAAAATTTTCCAAATGGGCCTATAATCTTTTGATCCAAACTTGTTCATGATGCTATTCTTGACCCATAAATGCTTGGCCTTGGTTCTTTTCTATTTTTATGATTTATATTTGAATTTTATAACATTTAATTCAAAAATAAATTATATAAAATATGAAAATTAAACATTTTTTCTCAAAAGGAATGATTTTATATCTTTCTAAATGTCCAAGAAGGCCCATGACCCTTACCAAATTCGTGATAGCCTTGCATTCATGAGAAAATCATATATTTTTCAATATTTGATTTTATTTTAAATGGAAATATTTGCACATTCAAGAAGCAATCTTTTTTCACTCCTTTTGCCATCCAAATTTCTTCTATAAATTGCCAGCAATACACACAAGCCAGAGGAGGAAACCCTAGCTCAAGCCAAACCCTTATTTTGTCAAAATTTTCCAAGAATCTTTGAAATTCGAATTTCAATTTCCAGCAGGTTTCAGCCTCTAAACATCATTCCATCGTGCTCAGGAGGTAAGTTTGAGTAAGTATACACTCATGCCATGGTTCAAAGCAAGCTAAATCGTGCCATACACATTCATACATATTCAAATATTTCTTGATTTTGCATTTTTAATATCTGCGTGTTTCAATTGATTCTAATGGTTTGAATGTGTTCATGAGGTTATACTTGACTAATCTGGGCCATCGCTTGAGAGGTTGAACGTGAGAATTGTGGTTTGCCATGTTTAGGTTTTTTCGAGCTGTCTTCGTCGAACCGGTTGATGCAGGCATTTTCAGGGCAAACTAATGCCACCAATGAACTCGCAGCCATCGATTTAGGGGGGTAGGGTCCCTCTTTCCCATTTATTCCACGTGTTTTGCTTGTTTTTGATTTCAGGCCATCGGAGAAGACGACCGGAGCTAGGGCTCCGGCGTCGTTGACCGATTCAGACTCCGGCGAGGCATGCGTGGCAAAAGCGAGCGATCTGATTCGTCCATTCAGTCCACCTGGGGCCCACGCACGCTGATTGTGTTTTCAAATATACCCAGGATGTGTCATCACATATATTCCATTGATTTTGTTCTTTCAAACACAAAGAGCCACTTGTCCCAGTGGTAAAGACGCTCACTATTCCAAGATGCTCTCTCATGACCTGAGTTCGAGCCTCCTTGAGACCGGTTTTGGCTTTTCTTTTCATAAACTCAACTTTTTCCATATTTTTCTATTTTCTAATTATTTCAATATTTTACATACTATTTTAATTAATTTCCACATTTTATTTCTGCATTAAAAAATTACCCAAAAATATTTTCTTTTTACATTATTTTCATAATAATCTTTATTTAATTTATAAAATTAAAAAATACCTTTTTGCATGCATTTTTATTTTTATTTTTATTTTAGCATTTAAATCATTATAAATTGCATTTTAATTATTAAATCTTTTCCAAAAAATCCCAAAAAATTATTATAGCTTATTTATCTTATTTCCAGCATGCATAAATTTTCTCATATTAAAATTTGCATTTTTTCTAACATTTTCTCTTATTTCAATTTCATCATATTTCCCAATTTTCTCATTCTTTCACAGGTTGCTCCGATTCGGACGTTTTTTTTTCTTTTATCATTTTATTTTTCCAATAATGTAACTGCTCATGGGATGTAATAGTTTAATTTAGGACTTTTACTTTCCGCACTCCTAATTATGTATCTGCCCCAAAGCCATGTAATAGCGTAGGTTTATTTTCCGCACTTTACATTCCGCATTTTACTTTCCGCACCCTTATCAATTGCTAGTAATTAGGCGTGTATGGCAAGATAATAATTGGACATAGCTCACACCAATTTCAAGATAAAATATTCTGAAATCAACACACTTCTTTCACACACGCACCCCTTAGGGTAATTCTCTCTCGATGCCTTTCGATTTCAAAAATGGTCATGTCCCTCGAACGTAGAGGTATTCTAGCACCGTTGCCTTCCAAACAAATCATCATAGTCCCTTCGATACAAAGATCATAAGACCCACGATGTCGCCTCCGAATACATGATCTTGACCCTCGATTGTCGCCTCGAAAATGATGATAGTCCTTCGAATGTGCTAGGATACTTCCTACAAGTTGCCTTCTATGACCATCCGATGTCCCGAATGTCCGCTTACATCCAACGAATGGAGCTACCTACTAACTAATGGTATGGCTAGCGCTATTCTCAAGGAATGTAGAAGTACAACAAAACGACCAATTCTGAGTGGGTAAATAAGTCTCTTAGTTGCTTGCTCTATCAAATGCTTTTCACACCACACACTTTTTTTCAAAGTTCAAATTCTTTTCAAAAACGAAACATTTCTGAACACTTTGTATACACTCCTACATGAGTCATTACAAAGTCAAAGCGAAATGCCTTTTCAAAATATTTTTTGTCAAACACACAGAAAGCAATTTTAAAAAAGGTGATCTAGAGCAACTAAGAGCCCGTAGATAACTACGGATGGAAAGGGGTGCTAATACCTTCCCTTTTCATAACCATTCTCCCGAACTCGAGAATCTAACGAAGGTCTTTTTTACTTTTACCTTCCCTTAATTGGATAAAAATAAAAGTCGGTGGCGACTCTTGCTATCCGCACATTTGGATACAAAATCCTACAAAGTCAGTTCACCGTATCACAGAACTGGCGACTCTGCTGGGGACACACCCTAAAAGAGAGAATTGCCTTAGGGATTTCTAGATCATTTTTACTGCTTTCTGTTTGAATTATATGCTTTATCTTTAAGGGTTGCTTGGGTATTATATTGTTGGGGGATCCTACACCCGGATCCGGGTTTCCTTTTAGGTAAGTAGCATTAGATCATCGCGACCGCTAGACGTATAACTACGGTCAACATGATGGCTACGTTAGCGTGACACTTTGGTTGTCCCGATACTCATCATTCCCAAGTTGAAGATAGTATTTGGCTTCTGCGTGGTGTCATCAAGCGCTAACTAAACTTTTAGAACCTTAATTGACCCATCTTAGCCATTAGAAAGTAGTGAGATGGCCGGCTTTGGTGTAGACCGAGGTTGGTTGATACTCGATGCTACACTCATTGAGATTAGACTTTTGGGACATTTTCGATCGACCACTTGGCCGTCGTATTGAAATAAGCGCCTATGAGAAAGATCTATGATATGAGATTCCTAGAACCCGGTTACTATTATAGGACAGGATGAACCAACTCAAACTTTTGGTGGGGTAATCACCTATACCTCATGCAAGCCTTAACCCTAGGCTCATTGTGTGAATTGCTTGTGTGTGCTAAACATGACATCATGACATCATTTGCATTGCATATCATTTCTAACTATTTCAAGGACCTAGGAATTTATCTTTGCTCTGTTTTGTAGGGATTATGTCTTCTAGAAAGACTATCCGAATCAACTTCATGGGTATCCCTTCTCAACTCAAAGAATTGGTTTCAGAAATTCCCGACCATGGTCAGTTCATCAAAAGACATGGTTATCTACTTGATTTGGTTATCTCCCGGTTTTGAAGAAGATATGATGCATGTCCTATTCCAGTTCTTTGATCCGAAACACCATTGCTTTACATTCCCAGATTATCAGTTGGTTCCTACCTTGGAAGAGTTCTCTAAGCTACTTGGGGTACCTATTCTCGACCAAATGACATTCACCGGTTTGGAAAAGGTTCCTAAGTTCGAAGACATCGCATCCGCCTTACACCTTAAGCGCTCAGATATTGAAGCCAATTGGGAAACTAGAAGTGGAGTTAAGGGTTTACTTTCCAAGTTCTTAATCAAGAAAGCCCGAGAATTCCTCAAAGTTATGAGTTTCCATGCATTTGAGAACATTGTGGCCTTGCTAATTTATGGTTTGGTTCTATTCCCCAACTCGGACCAATTCATAGATGTCAATGCCATCAAATTGTTTCTTACCCGCAATCCAGTGCCTACTTTGCTTGGAGACATCCTGCATTCCCTCCGCACTCGTACTACTAAGCGACAAGGAACTCTCATGTGTTGTATCCTGTTACTTTCAAGGTGGTTTATTTCGCACCTTCCTCCATCAGTTTTGAAGAATGAACAAAGGTTGAGATGGTCTCAAAGATTGATGTCACTCTCTCATTCAGATATCCGTTGGAATCTTTTCTCTCAAAAGGATTTCACATTCATTGAGCGTTGTGAAGAATTCCCTAATGTACCACTACTTGGTATAAGGGGAGGTATTACTTACAACCCTTCTCTAGCTCTACGTCAGTTTGGTTTTGCTCGAAGAGATGGTCCACATGATATGTTTCTCCAAGATGTTGTGTTCGACTACAATCACGATCTCCAGAATTACCGACGAAGGTTTATACATGCTTGGGGCATGGTAAAGAAGGCGATACCAAGACTTTGGGGCACCGAACTCCATTCCTTGGGAACCTTACCTCAAATGGGTGCGAGCTCGAGCTCAAAACCTCATGATGCCATTCACGCTGTTTTACCGGTAATTATGGAACTGTTGCTATAGGTGGCGTACCTATCTTTGTTCTCCATCCCGACATGCCTCCGATTTTGAAGACTTGAAGAGATCCGGATTCAACTAAAAGAAGAAAGGATACCTTTGAAGCTCAGTGTTATGCAAGTGAGAAGAAAGTCCTAGAGTTGACCAAGCTACTTCATGAGGAGCGAAACATCAACGCTTACATCGGCACCAAGAGGAAGCGCCCATGGGAGACCTAGAGCTTTAGGATTTTTATGCCTTTCTTTTATTATTTTGAACTATCTCTTGTACTTAAAAAGAAAAAGAATAATAATGAGAAGTACTAATAAATGTTTGCTCATTGCTTGTTTAACAAATTTAAATCTCTTAGGTCCTTGAAAACATTGCATTGCATTCGCATAAACATTGCATATCATATCATAACATTGCATCACAGGTACATTGGAGATTAGTTTTCTCATTTGCTCGCTATTTATTTTAGAAATGGCTCTTGAGCAGATGTCAAAGATCTCCGGGCTCGAATGCTCGGTTTAGATGTTTACCGGCTTGGTCCAAGGCCAAGAAGATCTGAAGAAGCTCATCAACAAGAAGAAGAAGGTTGTTGGTCTCCTCAACATGGGTAGAGCGTTTCAAAGGGGTCCTAAGGTGGTCGGTCGATTGAGCTCTCAAGGAAGTGTCCATACCGAGGGAGTACTAAGGGTGATGAAGGTGATCGCGTGAGCCAAAGAAAGAAGGAGAGGACCGTCGATTATAGCCAACACTCGAGGAAGATGACAAGTACAAGCAACTTGAAGATCGTCGAATCTTGTGGAAAATGAAAATGTCCGGATTGAATTTTGATGATCTGAGTCTCGTTCCTGGTGTTGTGATTCCTCCCAAGTTCAAAGTTCCTACTTTTCCAAATATGATGGCATGTCTTGCCCTTGCATTTGAAGTCCTATGTCCGGAAGATCAACCCCACACGATGATGAAAGTTGTGGATGCACTATTTTCAAGAAAGTTTGTAACTCGGTTGGAATGGTACTATCACTAGAGAATGACCGTATCCGTACTTGGAGTGACTTAGCGATGCTTTCTGAGACAATATGAGTACAATCTTGAATTGACACCCACTGCATGCAACCGCAAAGCATGTCTATGGGTCGTGACGAGAAGTTCAAGGAGTATGCTCAGTGGAGAGATTTAGCAGTGAGTTCAACCACCCTTGTCCAATAGGGAGTTGGTTGATATGTTTATGGAACAACAGCCCATTCTTCAATCATCGATTGGAAATTCTTCATCCGGATTCACCGAGTTGATATTGATGAGCATTAAGAGTGGAAAGATTCGGTGAGACATCTTCAAATGTTGCGAAGAGATCTTTTGGTACTAAGAAAGCTAATCTTGTGTATGGTCGAAAAGCCGAGCCAAGACCGACCGTGCTCAATCGTGGGCGGTTGTAATCTCAATCCTACGACAACCTCATGAGACAGTAGCGTAGCGAGCAGCGCCACGAAGGCGGTTAAGATCAACATGCCATTGTCGCAAGCCTTGCAACACATGTTGAAAGCGAATCGATAACCTTGAGGATCCTCCTCGAATGTCAACACTTCCTCTAAAGTACAATCCAAATGCTAAGTGTGCTTACCATTCCAACACCGAGGCACGATCGACAATTGTTGGGCTCAAGAACAAGATTCAAGATATGATTGAAGCTAAGCGATTGAGTTTGATCCTCCTGTTGAGACTCCAAATGTGATCAACGCGCCTATGCCTAACCATGACAAGAGTTCCAATGTGTTGGTGACGATACTTATGTTTTCAGCATAGATGACTTGACCATCCCTCGATGACGGTTAAGAAGAATCTGCAAGCGGTGTCAATCCGGGATGCCCGAGAGTTGTCGTTGGTGCTCGCACGATGGTTGTGCTTGGTTGAGAAGAGTGCATGATGGATAACCGTGAGATACTATTTCGAAACTACCTGCGAAGTTGTGTGATGAAATGTCTAAGTTGAAGATCGACAATGAAAGCTGTATCATCTGTGGGATACCTTGGGGCCAAGTGGAAAGTATGATTACATGGTGAAGTACAGTCACGATAGTTACAAGATTCCTATTGAAGATGTTAAGGCGACCGGATGGGGTGACGATTTCCCAGAAGACTATGCTGATGTTAACACTATAAGGATTTCCTCTGCTGATTCCGTGCCTAGAGTGGCACCTCTCATTATCACTTCTCCAAGGCCAGTTCCATATTCCTCTGACAAGGCTATCCCTTGGAATTATGGAGCTGATGTTTACTATCATGGCGTCAAGCAAGACCCTTTGACCATTGAAGATCCTACCATTGGAGCTTCCATTCCTGACATTGACAACATCACCGGATCCAGTAAGGTGACCAGAACCGGAAGAGTATTCTCTCCAGAGATCTCTCCTCCAAAAGACACCGCGACTCCAGCTCGCATTCCAGCTACTCAATCAATATCCCTAGCTAGAGGGAAAGAACCAGTAACTCATCCTGCTCAACCAGAAGTACCAAAGGAAGTTACTGAAAACACCTCCAAACAAGAAATGGAGGAAATTCTGAAGATTATCAAGAAGAGTGACTACAATGTTGTGGAACAGTTGGGATAGACTCCGTCCAAGATATCCATGCTCGCTTTGCTCTTATGCTCTGAGGCTCATGCTAATGCCTTGGTGAAGTTTCTGAAGAATACTCATGTGCCGCAAGACACTACTACTGACCAGTTCGAAGTTTGTATTGCTAGCCTGGCTGCCAACAACGGCCTAGGCTTCTCTGATGCTGATTTGACTCCTTCCGGAAAGAAACATAACAAGGCCTTGCACATCTCCATTGAATGCAAAGACACTACATTATCTCATGTTCTGGTGGATACCGGTTCGCTCGAATATCCTTCTTTTTGATCGACTTGATGTCGAAGGGTTGGTTCGAGACCCGGTGACATTATCGTGAGAGCTTTTGATGGTTCTAAACGCATGCTTGGAGAGCTCACTGCTGTTAAAGTCGGTTCCCGGACTTTTGATTCCACTTTCTTTGTCATGGACATCCGTCCATCCTACTCTTGCCTACTTGGGCCCTTGGATACATGGGGGGCATACCTCTACCTTGCATCGAACTCAAGTACCGGTGAAAGGGAAAGTTGTTACGTGTGTGGTGAAGAGGAGTACATGGTCGATCATCTGATCATTCCGCTATCTCGAGATGGAGGGTGAATTCTTCGAGACTCCTTGTCAAGCCTTTGAAACAATACCCAGAGTCGTGCCTGTTAACTCTCCTATCACTCCTGAAGTTGCGCAAGTTCCGCCTAGGATGGCCTCACTGAAGGATGCTCAAGCTGCGGTTGAAGAAGGAGGTAGTACTATTTGGGGACAGCTCACGATCTTCCTTTCAAATTTGACAAGCGGTTTAGGCTTCACCATCAAGGGTCGAAGATGATACGCCAACGTGCGGCCAACTTCCTTCGCATCGAGTGGAATCCATGCTATAGAAGACGACGACAATGGCTTCGACATCAGCAAGTGGATCTTCCCAACTCGGATCATGGGCTCGAATTGGAAGGCGAAGACGTCATACCAATCTCCTTTAGCCAGGAGTAATTGCTTTTGTTTTATTTTGCTTTTCGTATTTCTTTATTTTTCGAACAATAAACTTTGAAAGCCTGGTGCCTTGCCCGGGGCGTCATGGCTCGTTTGCGAGGGTTTTTATCTGTCGTTTGCGTATTTTCATTCAATAAATTCGTTGGACTTTTGCATTCAATTGTTTGTTTTCTTTCTTTTACTTTATCACCCCTTCAAAAAGCTATGTGTTCTTACACACACCCACGTGATACACTGCAGAATCACTCCGAATCTTTAATACACTATGCTAGTGCTAAATATGACTTGATAATCCGATCTACCAAGCGAAGACGAAAGTGAGGAAGATTGTGAAGTGCCGGAGAACTTGGCTACATCAAGAAGAGCGAATTACACCACACGAAGAGCAAGTTGAGGTTGTGAATTTGGGTCCGACGAAGAAAAAGAGATCAAGATAGGAGCGGGTCTTGAGAACGGTGTTAAAGAAAGGATGGTTCGGATGCTACGAGACTATATTGAGGTTTTGCTTGGTCATACGAAGACATGGGTTTAGACATTGATATTGTGGTTCATCGATTGCCGACAAAGGAAGGTTTTCTCGGTGAAAGAAGGTTTTCGTCCCGAAATGTCGAGAAAATCAAAGCCGGTTATGAAGCAGTTCACGCGGTTTCCTAGCCATTACTTCCTATCCCGATGGGTTGCAAATGTGGTACCGTACCTAAGAAGGATGGCAAGGTACGAATGTGTGGATTACGAGATCGAACAAAGCAAGTCCGAAAGACGATTTTCCACTTCCTCATATTGATGTTCGGTTGACAATACCGCTCAGATAAGGTTTTCTCCTTCATGGATGGTTTCTCGGTTACAATCATTAAGATGGCTCACGAAGACATGGAGAAGACTACTTTCGTTACGGTGGGGCACTTTCGCTACAAGGTCATGCCGTTCGGATGAAGAACGCAGCGCCACTTATCGGTGCTATGGTAACATTCTTTCATGACATGATTCATCACGAGATAGAGGTCTATGTCGACGACATGATAGCTCGATCACAGACTGAAGAAGAACATCTTGGTCATTTGCAGAAATTGTTTGATAGGTTGAAGAAGTACAGATTGAGACTTAATCCCAACAAGTGCACCTTTGGAGTCAGATCCGGAAAACTCCTAGGGTTTGTTGTCAGTGGAAGAGGTATTGAAGTTGATCCCGCCAAGGTTAAAGCTATTCAAGAGATGCCTCCCCCGAGAAGGAAGTCAGAGGTTTCTTGGGCCGATTAAACTACATTGCCAGATTCATTGCACACCTAACTGCTACCTGTGAGCCGATCTTCAAGTTACTAAAGAAAGATCAAGTAGTGGAATGGAATGACGATTGCCAGATCGCTTTTGACAAGATCAAGGAGTACCTCTGAATCCTCATCCGATGCCGCCCAAGGAAGACCTCTTATCATGTACTTGCGGTGTTAGAGAATTCAATGGGGTGTGTGTTGGGGCAACATGACGAGTCGGTCGAAAAGAGCATGCAATATACTACCTTAGCAAAAGTTTACCGATGTGAAACAAGATACTCACACTCGAGAAAACTTGCAACTTTGGCTTTGCTCGCCGACTAAGGCATATGTTGACTCACACTACCTTGTTGATTTCTAAGATGGATCCGATAAAATACATCTTTGAGAAACCACTCTCTCGGAAGAATAGCAAGATGGCAAATGATCTTGACCGAGTATGACATCCAAGACACTTTCGAAGCGATCAAAGGAAGTGTGGTAGGCGATCATTTGGCTCATCAAGCCGTGAGCGACTATCGATCTATGGATTCAATTTCAAGGATGAACTATGGTCTTTGATGGAGCCTTGGCATTGGCGCCATCATTACATCCATCATTCCCAGGTGCCTAACAACATGGCCGATCAGCCATATCGATTGACATCAAGTTACAAGTGTATGGAGATCACTTACGAAGAGATTGAGCATATCACATTCACGAGAAGAGATTACTTTTGATCACATTGGACGCATTGGCTACTATATCGTCTATGTTCAAGGTTAGATGGGACAACGAGGCTCCCGGATCATCATTGAGAAGTTTGACGAACCATATTGTTGTGAGCTTGCCAGAGAAACCTTGGTACTATGACGTGAAGAGGTATCTTGAGACTCGGGAATATCCAGGGCAAATGGACTCCACCTATGAGGGACCATTTGTAGTCAAAGATATTTTCCCGGAGCTATGATACTTAGCACCATGGATGGTGAAGACTTCCACACCACGTGAACGAGACATAGTCAAAAATACTACATGAAGAGACCCGCTAGGTCGACAAACCTAGGCAAAAATAAGGGCATCTGGCGAACCAAAAGGTTCGGGCAAAAGTTAAGGATATATACAAAACATGTACACCGGCAAGTCGAAAACACGAAAAGCGGCTTGGGCAAAAAGGTATCCGTGGTGAAAACCGAAAGGCGGTCTAGGCAAAAGTTAGGGATTTAAGCGTCGACTATGTCTCTTCCGGATCATCGCTTCAGACTATCGGCATTCAAGATTCAAATGGCGAAGATCGATCGCTCACTTTCTCGACAAGGAGATGAGATAGTTGAAATATATGAGTACTAGCATAGTTGGAACTTAACGAGATTGTTTCCACATAAGCTTTTTACCTTTCTTGTGTACAAACTACTTGGCCATACGCCACCTTTCAAAAAAAAATAAATATATACAGCTTCTTTCTCTTTACAATTTCTGTTGTTGTTATTTGCAATAAGTCCAACGTTTGCTTTGAATGACTATACGCATTTGACAATAAGGATCTGATCACAAACATACGAAAAGTGAATAGGCAAAAGTACTTACTACAGGTTCCGGGAATTGGGATGACGACGAAAGTCAACAAATAGTCCCCACAGAGCATAAAGGTGTCACCCACAACACACCTTCCCCAGCGGAGTATAAGGGAATCCACGAGCAGCAATTCCACTCAATCGAGCAACGTTACATCAGTCTCTAAGCAGTAACACCTCATCCCCATTCAAGGTATTCATCCCCAGCGGACGGGTCTCAATCCTTCCCCTTCTCCCCGGTAGCAGTATCCAGACTCGAAACTTGGTCAGATAGTGCATCGGAGGAAGCATACACCTTTATTCCCCACCAGAGATTACAACGGACTCTAGACTCTTCAAGCCGGTCTCTCAACCATCAAATGCTCTCCATGAGATCTACACTCGGAATCCCAGAGCACCTCCTAAATTTCCTCGCGGGATCTACATACAAGGTCCTCAACGGATCGCCTCCGGACTTTCCTAGGTCTATATGAGATCTCCGACAACGAGCCTCTCGAATCTCTACCTTCCTCAACAATGTCTAGGCCCAAAACTTGGTCGATAGTGCATCGGAGGAATCCAAGATATCTTTCTTCTCCTTGGTTCTCACCTACTCAATTCCCAGTCGAAATCTTCAAAGAACATCCATCTTCTTCAAGATGGATATGTTTTGAAATATCACAACATTCATCATTCATACATTTTCTCATAAAGTCATAATTCATGCATATGTCATTCATATAGTCATGCATCATACTTTGCATAAAACTAACCAATATTCTATCAAAGTTTCTCTTGTTTTCTCCAAAGCAGTATGATCATTTCGACGCAAACAGTCGAGATTAAGCCCCGAGCCGCGGAAAACTATCGAAAGACCGCCATGACAGGTCCAGATTAAGCCCCGAGCCGACGGAAAACTATCGAAAGACCGCCTCCGATGGTGGTCCAGATTAAGCCCGAACCGACGGAAAACTATCCGAAAGACCACCTCGGTTATCCTCCGATAATGCAATGGATCAAACACCCGATGCACAACAGGGAAGCTATCCACATTCTGGCCAACTACAATCTCTCCCAGAGTAATCGGCGCGAAGATTTATTCTGATTATCAACAGCAACTACAGAGTCTAGCGTACGACTCAGTTGCCTTGGATGGCATCTTAAGCCCATCTCCGACTATTTGTCAAGATCTCTTCACTTTCAGAATGCTGCATATATGGTTAAAAATCAATGCAGACCAATAACTTCATTCAAAGATGAGCACAAAGTCTAACATACGACTCCTCCCGGATGGCATCTTAAGCCCATCTCCGTGCTCCTTCCAGAAACGTCTACAGAGTCTAGCGTACGACTCACTCCCCAGCATTGACCTTTCCAGATGGCATCTTAAGCCCATCTCCGCCAGCTCTCCTATTCACAACCTCGAGTCTAGCGTACGACTCGTTCCCCAGCGAAGTCTCCAACTTCTCCAGATGGCATCTTAAGCCCATCTCTGTCAGCTCTCATTAACAACCTCGAGTCTAGCGTACGACTCGTTCCCAGTAAGTCTCAACTTCTCCAAATGGCATCTAAGCCCATTCCGCATCATCCAGCGGCGAGTGCAAATTTTCGGTGTACTCGGTGTTCAATCATCTTCTACCTCCAGGTCACGAAAGACAAACGTGTCAATCTAACCCTTCCAGTACAAGAAGATTGAACAGGGGCAGCTGTCATACCCCAAAATTTGCCCTCCATCTACTCAAGAGATTTTATACATCCATACCCAAGGATTCCTCAAGAGTTGATCAGACAAACTCTCTCCTAGACAATCAACCCAAACTAGGGTTTGGCATCTCTCAAGTCAAGATGGATTTCCAACATCTCCAATAACCTTCATGCCTCCTCATATGCTTCAAAGAATCTCCATGTCAAGTTTCAAGCCTCACAAGTCAAGTTTCCCCAGACAATTGCTCAGATGGTTGAAAATCGAGTGTATTGGACAAAAAGTCAACTGTGGTCAACATACATCAAAACTTCGATTTTGGTCAACATCCTCATTTTGAAGTTACATTCATCATTTGATCAAGGGTTGATCATGATTCATCAAGAAAACTCAAGATTTGCCCAAAAGTCAAACTTTCTAAATTAGGGTTTCTAGATGAAAAGTCAACTGAACTTTGACTGATCATAACTTTCTCATACTTTCTCAGAAATTTTCCCACCACCTCTTGTTTTGAAGGAAATTCAATTCTCTACAACTTCATGTCTCACAAGAATGTCCAAAAAATGCTTCATTTGAGAGGTATAGCTCAAAACATTCTGGTCATTTTGAGTCAACAAAAGTCAACTTTTGTTTTGAAGATATTTTGAGCATGGTAACTCCAATTGAGATGAGACCAAAGACATTGGTTAGAGGACTCTTAGAGCTTTCCAAAAAGTCCAAGAACACTCAAAAATGTGGAAAAATGAGCAAGATACACTATTCAGAAGTTGGACAATTTTGGACAATTGCACAAAAGGACATATTGGTCAAAATGCAAAATTTTCCAAATGGGCCTATAATCTTTTGATCCAAACTTGTTCATGATGTTATTCTTGACCCATAAATGCTTGGCCTTGGTTCTTTTCTATTTTTATGATTTATATTTGAATTTTATAACATTTAATTCAAAAATAAATTATATAAAATATGAAAATTAAACATTTTTCTCAAAAGGAATGATTTTATATCTTTCTAAATGTCCAAGAAGGCCCATGACCCTTACCAAATTCGTGATAGCCTTGCATTCATGAGAAAATCATATATTTTTCAATATTTGATTTTATTTTAAATGGAAATATTTGCACATTCAAGAAGCAATCTTTTTCACTCCTTTTGCCATCCAAATTTCTTCTATAAATTGCCAATACACAAGAGGAGGAAACCTAGCTCAAGCCAAACCCTTATTTTGTCAAAATTTCCAAGAATCTTTGAAATTGAATTTCAATTTCAGTGAGTTTCGACCTCTAAACATCATTCCATCGTGCTCAGGAGGTAAGTTTGAGTAAGTATACACTCATGCCATGGTTCAAAGCAAGCTAAATCGTGCCATACACATTCATACATATTCAAATATTTCTTGATTTTGCATTTTTAATATCTGCGTGTTTCAATTGATTCTAATGGTTTGAATGTGTTCATGAGGTTATACTTGACTAATCTGGGCCATCGCTTGAGAGGTTGAACGTGAGAATTGTGGTTTGCCATGTTTAGGTTTTTTCGAGCTGTCTTCGTCGAACCGGTTGATGCAGGCATTTTCAGGGCAAACTAATGCCACCAATGAACTCATGACCATCGATTTAGGGGTAGGGTCCCCCTTTCCCATTTATTCCACGTGTTTTGCTTGTTTTTGATTTCAGGCCATCGGAGAAGACGACCGGAGCTAGGGCTCCGGCGTCGTTGACCGATTCAGACTCCGGCGAGGCATGCGTGGCAAAAGCGGCGATCGATTCGTCCATTTCCACACAGGGCCCACGGCGATTGTGTTTTCAAATATACCGGGATGTGTCATCACATATATTCCATTGATTTTGTTCTTTCAAACACAAAGAGCCACTTGTCGATGGTAAAGACGCTCACTATTCAAGATGCTCTCTCATGACCGAGTTCGAGCCTCCTTGAGACCGGTTTGGCTTTTCTTTTCATAAACTCAACTTTTCCATATTTTTCTATTTTCTAATTATTTCAATATTTTACATACTATTTTAATTAATTTCCACATTTTATTTCGCATTAAAAATTACCCAAAAATATTTTCTTTTTACATTATTTTCATAATAATCTTTATTTAATTTATAAAATTAAAAATACCTTTTGCATGCATTTTTATTTTTATTTTTATTTTAGCATTTAAATCATTATAAATTGCATTTTAATTATTAAATCTTTTCAAAAATCCCAAAAATTATTATAGCTTATTTATCTTATTTCCAGATGCATAAATTTTCTCATATTAAAATTTGCATTTTTCTAACATTTTCTCTTATTTCAATTTCATCATATTTCCCAATTTTCTCATTCTTTCACAGTTGCTCCGATTCGGACGTTTTTTCTTTTATCATTTTATTTTTCCAATAATGTAGCTCATGGGATGTAATAGTTTAATTTAGGACTTTTACTTTCCGCACTCCTAATTATGTATCTGCCCCAAAGCCATGTAATAGCGTAGGTTTATTTTCCGCACTTTACATTCCGCATTTTACTTTCCGCACCCTTATCAATTGCTAGTAATTAGGCGTGTATGGCAAGATAATAATTGGACATAGCTCACACCAATTTCAAGATAAAATATTCTGAAATCAACACACTTCTTTCACACACGCACCTTAGGGTAATTCTCTCGATGCCTTTCGATTTCAAAATGGTCATGTCCTCGAGCGTAGAGGTATTCTAGCACCGTTGCCTTCCAAACAAATCATCATAGTCCCTTCGATACAAAGATCATAAGACCCACGATGTCGCCTCCGAATACATGATCTTGACCCTCGATTGTCGCCTACGAAAAATGATGATAGTCCCTTCGAATGTGCTAGGATACTTCCTACAAGTTGCCTTCTATGACCATCCGATGTCCCTTCGAATGTCCCGCTTACATCCAACGAATGGAGCTACCTACTAACTAATGGTATGGCTAGCGCTATTCTCAAGGAATGTAGAAGTACAACAAAACGACCAATTGGTGGGTAAATAAGTCTCTTAGTTGCTTGCTCTATCAAATGCTTTTCACACCACACACTTTTTTTCAAAGTTCAAATTCTTTTCAAAAACGAAACATTTCTGAACACTTTGTATACACTCCTACATGAGTCATTACAAAGTCAAAGCGAAATGCCTTTTCAAAATATTTTTTGTCAAACACACAGAAAGCAATTTTAAAAAAGGTGATCTAGAGCAACTAAGAGCCCGTAGATAACTACGGATGGAAAGGGGTGCTAATACCTTCCCTTTTCATAACCATTCTCCCGAACTCAGAATCTAACGAAGGTCTTTTTCTGTTACTTTTACCTTCCCTTAATTGGATAAAAATAAAAGTCGGTGGCGACTCTTGCTATCCGCACATTTGGATACAAAAATCCTACAAAGTCAGTTCACCGTATCACACCTCCTCTTAGGCTTCATATAAGACAATTCACCTGTTGAGCTTAGCCTCCGCTTAGGCTTCATATAAGACAACTCCTCTGCTGAGTTAGCCTCCTCTTGGGCTTCGTTCAAAAGAACTCCCTCGTTGAGTTTAGCCTTCTCTTGGGCATCAAACAAGAAAGAGACATGGAAATCTCTTAACAACCTCCTATTGGGCTTCCAATACAAAGAATCACTCGCGCTAGGATAGAACCCTGAGAGTATGATTTCCCGGTGAAATCACTCTCGAATCCTAAGAGGATGGTTTTCCAGTGAAACCACTCTTAAAGCCAAAGCCAGCCATACCCTATAGCTTCCTCTTGAGCTTCATACAAGGACCCTCGATGACCCTCAGAATGCCTCCTCTTGGGCTCACAATGCAAGGACCCACAGGCTTCTTAAAATCATCCCCCTAATCCATAATCAATTTCTCCTAGAGATTTAGACATTTATCATCTCTATGGAAGAAGTATCTCATATATAACATCACATACAAATCAAACACTTTTTCAAACAAAACATCTTTTAATCGTAAGTGGTAACGCTTGTACACTCAAGCAAAACACCAATACTTACAATTAAAGATTCAATCATCTTTCAAACATCTTTCTTAACTCGTAAGTGGTAACGCTTGTACACTCAAGCAAAACACCTAATACTTACGATGAAAGATTCAATCAATCAACCCTTCAAAAATGTATGTGATGAAATATATTAGATACATTTTTCATTAAGATGACATTTGTCTTTGTCTCTTAATAACATCCTTTGCTTCCACTAGCATAAGTGGGAACTACGATTGCTCTGACTTTCTCAACCTCCCTTTGAGAATACATAGGCACAAGGTCTCATCCTTGGCGAGCATGCTTCTTTCTCCCTAAAACCAAACAAACCATAACTCCCTTAGATCCGAGCTACAGATGCTCTGATTCCCATTAAGGGATATGTATGCAGAAGATCCCAATGATCTTTGCGAGCACAATAATAACAAAACTTAGGACCCCATCTAACCTACCTTTCTTAAAATCCAAAGGAGAAACTCTCCCAAGAATAGAATAACAAATTTAAACACACAAACATATCAATATATATATATATATATAAGGCTATAGATAACTATATATATAGGGTGCCACATCCTTCCCTTTATATAACAAACCCCCTTACTCAGATCTCTCCCCAATGCGTTGCGTCTAGTTCATGTTAGTCGCACTGCATATCTTTATTTATTTAGGGTATTGCAGCTTTCTCCTTTTTCATCTCATTTTTCTTGTTTTGGAAATAATAAAGCTTGATGCTCGCAACATCTTTTTAAAAACAAATCAAAAGAATAAATCGTTTTTGAGCCAGAGATTCGAATTCCGATTCGATTCCCTCGTTCGTCACTTTTTACCACGAACAGATGGCTCAAGAGATAAGGATGTGGTAGCTAGTTGTGGAGATGTGTTTCGGGACGATAGATGTACTTAGATTATTGGTTTTGCCAAGTTTATTAGAAGTACCAGTGTTCTAATAGCAGAATTGTAGGGAATATATGAGGGATTGAAGATTGATGTGGAACATGTTTTTTCGAAGATCAAGGTCAATACTGATTTTAGTGATGCTGTTGAATTGCTTTCGAAAGCTAAAAGGAAGATGTTTGGCTTTTTAAATTCGGAATACCAAATCCTTCATTTAATGATGTAGATGGAAGATATTGAGATTCTGCAAAATCTAATGGATGCACTAATACCCTTGCTAGAGAAGACAGACGGTTGAAAGTTGACTACAAAATTTTCCAAAAGCCTCGTGAATTCTTGTTAGAGAATTTAAAAGCTGAATTATATGATATTCTAGTTATTACATCTATTACTTTTTAGTTTTTCGTCTTAGACTTTGGTCCTCTCCTTTAAAAATAAAAATAAAAATTTAGTCTTAGGCTTCTACCCTCCTTTAACAAAAAAAAAAAAAAATTTCCGCGGGTCAACATCTAGTTAGAGAAGTACAAGAGCTGGAAGCCGTGCGACCGCTCCCCCGCCACACTCGCCGTGCGCGCAGAGGGAAAAAGAAATGAATGGGAGTCCGGCCACCGCGCCGCTGTAGCGAACATTTAATTTAGAGTTCGCGGTTCCGTTCTCTTTCTCCTTTTCTCCTCACCGTCCGACGACACCGTTTCACAACAACCAAACCATCTAGGTTACTTTCCTGCCTCCGGTACCATCATTCAATTCAACGTCTCTCTGATTTTCACTCTACCCTACCAATTCAAGAAGCTAACACCAAACCATTTTCCATTTCGCAGTTTCCGATCTACTTCCGATTGCGATGTCGAACGATAAAGACCCTACCAATTTATCTCGCACCTTCAAATACCTTTTAGGTTTGCTTATTATTTATGCTACACATTGTTGAAATTTATTTACATTAAGTGCTTCATTCTATTCAATAACAAGTTTCATGATTATGCATTGTGTATCAGCTACTCAATTCTTGTCCAGAGGAATTCCATTTATATTCAATACATGGATTGTCAGGCATCTCACAGAAGAGGACTATGCGGTAATATTTTTTTGTTCTTCAAATTTTGATTTTTGTTATCATCTGATTTACTAGTATGATGTTGCCTTTTGTAATGCAGATGTATGCGGTGCAGTTTCATCTATTTGTCACATGTGTTTTGTTTCTTAGCCGGGAGGGTTTCCGGCGAGCATGCATGCGGGTGGATATTAAACGGTGATCCCTTGTATTTTGCTAATTCTATCATGTAGGAACAACTATGTGTTTAGGAAATTGTGTTCTACGTGTGTGTTTGGATTGGCTTCTAGAAGTCCCATAATCAATTCTAGAGGTGTAGAATTGATTCTGGGTAATTTTGAGGTGTTTGTTTTATCAAAAGTAGAATTGATTCTGGCTCCAGAATTGATTCTACTTGAAGCTAGAATTTGTAGCTTTTGCCTCTAGAATTGATTCTGGATGATTTTTACACTGAAAATTATTATTCAACTCACTTTTATATAAATGTATCCAAACATAAATCAATTCTGCTAAACTCAATTCTATTAAAATCAATTATATCAAACTCAATTCTGCTAGAATCAATTTTGACCACCGTCAATCCAAACACACCCTACATTGTTTTGTGGCTCATTGGGCGATGGACCTTCTATCTTGCATTTGATTTACTCGGCCTTAGTTTCTGTTGGACTTGCACGTTTCAATAGAATAACTAATGGACCTTAGTTTCTGTTGAGCTTGCAGATTTTGACATAATAACTAATTTTTCTATAGTCAGTTTTATGCAGTTATAACTGCTTTGTAGTATGGAAGAAGCTCTAAGTATTCTAAAATTGTTTTTCTTGCCGGACGCAGCAGTAGCGACTTGGCTTCTTCTATGCTTGATAATGAGGAGTTTTTGTTATTTCTTTTAGTACCCTTTGTTATCCTTATCTAATCTATGTTTTTGAACTACTCATTTATGACACGCTTCAACATAAAATCATTTTAGTGTTTGGTTGAGATGTATAGCATCATAGGCGAGTATTTATGATTTAATGATGCTTTAGATAAACTATGTTATTGTTCAATCCAAAGAATTCTGATTTGAGTCTCTCAATTGTTGGTTATATCTATACTGAATGTCTTATAATTTTTAGTTTGACCTAACTCAACTTAACAAAAACGGTTTGTAATGTGGTGAGGATTTCTCCCACTTATAAACATATTTTTAGACGGTATCTCATCTAATTTGAGAGTCTTATCTCAACTTACCAACACTATTGGGCTTGGTGCGTGACCCGATAGTGAAAACCTGATAGCAGGTGGACCAACAAATTTTGGATAGACTCTGATACCATCTTAGAATTTTAAGTTGGGCCTAACTCAACCTTACAAAACGGCATGTCAGGTGAATGTTGCCCCCACTTATAAATATTTTCAGGCCATATCTCATCCGATATGAGAATCTTAACATAATGAACTAGTAAAAAATGTATATTAAATCCCTTAGGAGTTGGTTATCTACAACTCTTTGATGACTTTGAATATTATGATTCCAAAAATGTTCAGATGATTGGGATTAAAGGTTTTATTAACTTATATTATTTTTTAAAATTGAATTTTCTTATATGCTCTTTTCCGAGCTCCATTAAAATATATATTTTTCATATTATAGTGATGGTACTTCAATGGAAGAAGATGTCGTGAAGCTAATGAAAGTAGCGTGGATGAGTGTCCCACTTGGCATATTTGTTACCATTGTAGCATGCCTTTTTGTCTTCTGGTGGCAACAAATAAGTTATTTTAGTCCTTATGGGCTAGCTGTCTTGGTCAATGGTAATTCACCAAAGCTTATTGTCATATGTTTTCCTTTTCTTATACTTTTATGGGTAATTAGAGATATTTTCTATAGTATTATCCCTGTTAAAAAATGTTAATGTACCATGCATCATGATTACTGTTCAAAGTATCACAAATTGATATGCTATTAATAATGTTCTCTTGTTATGCCAGGTTGTGCGTGCATTTTGGAGCTGTTGGCCGAGCCTTTGTATATTCTATCACAGAACTTGGTCTTGCTTGAATTACGGTTGATGGTTGAGACAGTAGCTACATTCTCGCGGTGCTTGACAATGTACTTTTTAATTGTCAAGCTAACTGGAATGGTAAGAGCTTAGCTATACTGAACATATATTTTCAATGCATTTTCTACTGATAGGATAGTTATTGGACAGGTTTCTTTTTTGTCAGCTACAATTGTCTTTAGAAATTACTTACTGTTGTTTTTCTCTTTTTATGGACATTTTTTCTAATTTATTAAAAGTGAGACCATTTGACTGAGTATTATATTAACTTTTGCTTCTATAAATAATAATTCATTTGTTACTTTCCTGATTAACCGAAGGCTGTTTAGATGAATCCGAAATGCAATCCAATAATCAAGAGCAGTTACAGAAACTGGAAGTTATAGAAAATAAAGAAGTTAAACTACAATAAAAATTAGATTATTTGCTGATGATTTAATCTATGTGATAAAATAAGTCTTATTGAAAGACTTCTACAGAAGAGTTCTTTACATAAGCTGTCAAAACCCACAAATTATAGCCCTTTGATTCTTTAATTATCAAACTTTGGTAATTTAATGGCCAAGTCACTTTTGCATTATGGGCAGTAGGCAAACAGTGTTGCTTCTTTCAAGTAATTTATTTCATTCATTTTTGGAAACATCTCGTATTTAAGAAAGAATCATATTTGTTTGTTTCATTTCCCTATCCTGCATTTTATAAAAACTAGTTTTTCAAAGTGCATTGGATTTTTATGTGCTTATACAATAGCATGGTGGCCAACTGATTTCTGAGGTGAATGACAATTCCAGGAAAAATCAATCATATTTGCATTCTCACAGTCTGCTTATGGAGCCTGCTTATTTCTTGGTTATTGGGGCTATCTGCTTCTTTTTCGGAAACTTAGATATTCTTACATTTTCCCATTCAGGTACAGTTTTTTGTTTTTGACATAAATTTCTGCTCAGGGTTGATACCTGTTCCTTCTATACCTTCTCTTCTAGAAGATGAAAAAAATTTAAAAAGTAGGACTTTTAGAACTAGGAAGCGATAGCTCAAGGAAAGGGTTGTGTATTTTAGGAATTATATCTCTAGTTGACTTTGTGATTGATTACTCTTCTGCTCTAAGCAGTGGTCTGACAAACTTATATAGGAATTTAATAGGCTAGATTTTCTCAAGTCATTACAGAGGGATCAGATTTGCGAGAAGCTACTCCTTGTAATCTTTATTGATCAATTATTTTTCTGTTTTATATTTGGATGTAAACCTTTAGTGTGCTGTCAGTTGATCCATGTTAAATTCCATGTCTAGTTATCTTCTCCTTTTTCTTGTCGGGTGCATGATAGGCCCATTAAGCACATGAAAATGGATCCAAGAATCAGGCTCGCAACCATATGAAAGTGGGGAAAAACTTGGGACAAATGTAAGAATGGAGAGTAAAGAGTGATAACAAAAAAGGGACACACGGAAGAAAGGGATTAAGGGGAGAGTCTGTGGTTTCTGGGCGAATCAGGAGAAGGGTCTTAGGGAGTGGAGGAGTAACCGTAGTGGGCAGTTTTTGAGATATTGAGTACAGATTACTTGGTTTTTGAGCTCAATCTGATTCCTAACTGTACACTTACCTGTATTAGTCTGTTGTGTTGTATTGAATATGCGTTGCATGGAAATAGTGAAACTTGATAATGTCTATGAATATTATTTTGTTTCATGTTTGCTTATTTATATTATCAGTGTGAAGTTTATAAGTAACATATTTTTTTGCAGAAAAGGAAATTATTTTGGATTTGACCAGCAGCTTTCGAAGATGTGCACGCTGTTTACCTTTCAATCGTTCCGAAAGCTGATCCTTCAGGAGGGAGAGAAGATAGTCCTTGTGTGGTTTGATACACCATATAATCAAGCCGTATACGGCCTCGTGGATAAATTAGGTCAGTATATGGCTTAGATAATTTGTGCTAGAAATCTTAATTATTGTGTTTCTAAATCTTCTAATTGCAATAAGAGTACTTTTTGTTTATTTTTTTGAGAAGCACTATTGTGTTTCCAAATCTTCTAATTGCATTGAGCTTAACTATTGTTGTCTAAAGTCTAAACATGATTTCCTTTTTAAAAACAATACCACCTTTCAGGTAGCTTAGTGGTGAGACTTGTCTTTTTACCCTTTGAAGAAAGTTCATATACAACATTTGCAAGGTCTGCTTCAGGTTCTATTTCTTGCTTTTTTGATGTTTGAACTGTAAAACTGTTCATTATGATTCTCTTCTTCTTTAGAAATCAAAATGCATATAGATTTTGACGTACACACACCTCTTATTTACTATCTCTCTCTTCCTCATATACTGTAGTGTGTTAGGTTTAATTAACTACCAGTTATGTCAATTATTTTATTATTGTTGTTGTTTATGTTTAATCATAAGCGTACTGTTTTAGCTGGGCATACGGCTATCATGAAATTGCATTCAGTAACTGAATAATATTTTTGTAATGCCTGACAGGAGAATACCCAGGAAAACACAAGAAATTAGGAAATTGCTTGACAGAATCCCTCAAGTTAGTTTTGTTGATTGGTATGTCTTTTCATTTCATTTCATATTTTGTACCGGATACATATTTATTAGATTTCCGATTTCTCAGTACCAACAAGTTAATTGATTCTTTGAAAATCGTAAAGTCATATAAACAGAAGCAGCAATGTAAATCATTCTTTTATCTTTCGTAGTGAGCAAACTTAAGAAATGTATTTTTATTCCCCTCCATATGAATGAATGTCTTTTATTGAAAAAAAAAAAAAAGAAAGAAAACTTGAATTTTACTATTTATGACACTGACTCTTCCTGTATGGAAAATAAATAGGATAGAAAAATATGGATGTAATCCCGAGTGAAGTTTTATAACAGATTGACCTCAGGTATCTAGGGCCGATTTTAAGTGTCACAAGAAAGAACATTTTTATGAAAAACCAACAATTATGTTGTCGGCTTGGTATGTAAGTCGACACACATTTTAAGAGACAATAACAATTATGTTACATGTTCTCTCAAAGAGGATGTGTCTAAGGCAATTATAAGCCTTCTGTGACCATAAAATTATTGGTTTGAAATTCTTACTGTTTCATAGTTTGATGTTTGAAGATCTGGTTTTTGAATTTTTGTTGGAGAATCAGTAATTTATTTATATTGAAGGTAATTAAACAGTCTTTCTTGTCACAAGTCACAATAACTCTGTTGTGGCTTTATCCAAACCAGATGGCCTGCCTATTCTGTTCACTCTTATACACAAATTTAGTCACTTGTGCTGCCGTAATTAAGAATTGTGTGTATAGCCTTATTCATTTTTCACACGGAATTATTTGGACATGCTTTGCATTAAATTGTATATTCTACTGTTCCTTTTGCGGTATAATATCCAGCTATGTTCTTTGCAGGCGTTGTTTTCATGGCATTTGGTCCAAGTTATTCTTATTCCCTCATTAGATTGTTGTATGGAAAAAAGTGGAGTGATGGAGAAGCATCAATTGTTCTCCGCTACTATTGCTTCTATGTCATTGTGTTGGCTATGAATGGTAATTCACCTTGTCTCTTGTTGCTCAATTTCTTAATTGTTAAATATAAATTATATAAAAATATTTTTATGTTACAATGGTTCTTGGGGCTTTATTTAGTAGATGAAGTAGGACTTGGTAAATTGAATGTTAGTTTTATCGTCATGACTCTTCATAGTTAAGTACAGCAGAAAACTAGCCAACAGAATCCAGTAATTTTTAAGCATATTCCATCTATTATTAGCAACTTCCGAGTAAGGGAAATCTAGGGGATTTTCCCACGCAACATTGTACAATTTGAGTATATTATGAAGAGTAGGAAATAATTCCATTTTTGAGTAGGAAATAATTCCTAGAACAAAACTGTATTGAGTAATAAGAAGGATGAAGATTGCAAAAGAAAGAATAAAATTCTTAATTTAACGGCAAAAGGGAAAGAAAAGTATCAATTCAATTATTGAGATACTATTAACAAGCTGAACAACCTCATAATAATATAACCAGCAAACTAACTGTTGATATATTCAGCAAAGTTCTACTGTAGTTTGTGAGGTTGGTGTTATGAAATTCGTAGATTTGATTCATTCAAATGGCTAATGCATAATGATGTATTAACATAGTTAGGTACTATTGTTAAAAATCCTCAATGGATGAGATATAGTTTAGGTAGACCTAACCCAAATTCAAAGAGGTATGAACCACTATGTACTTGCTTATTTCCCTTGTTTATAACTAGCTACCCTGGTGGATTAAATTCTTCATCTGTTTATGTTTCTCTCCTCGATCCAGGAACATCTGAAGCCTTTATGCATGCAGTTGCAACAGAGAGTCAACTCAAGCGATCAAATGATTCACTACTTGTATTCTCTTTGATCTCTGTAGTTCTAAATGTCCTACTAATAAGGCTATATGGGTCAGTTGGCTTGATCATGGCAAATTCTCTTAGTATCCTTTCTACCTTCTGGTTACCTGTGCGCCAATCCTGACGGTTGCTTATTTTATATGTTATTCACTATTTTCTTTCCTTACGGAAACCACAGGAAGCTCAAACACATCAGTTATTGTTTATGGCTCAATGTTGAAATGAAGGTTAAAGGAAAATTAAGATTTAATTGCAAAAGAGATCATGAGGGGAAATATATTAAGAAAGGCTCTTGATCACTGGAAACAGTGAGATTGGCCGCTGACATGGTATGCTGTAACCACTTGATAACATATCAATTTGTTAGATTATTTCGGATATAACAGTTCCTAGATAAGTAACATTACTAGCATACCATTTGTTACTTCCACATAGTCCTAACCTAGCTATACTTCTGTCTAAACAGATGAATTCTAATGTGGCTGTTACTTCAACCATAGTTAGCTTATTAATTAGATCATATTAGTTCTACTTTTGATTTCTCACATTTAATTTACATCGTCTGTGAATGAAAAGTTTTCTTTTGATCCTTCACTCTACTAAAGATATGACTTTGAGGATTTTATATTCTGCGATGTTCATAAAGGATTACTTCAAGGTATGTATGATAATTGGCTTTGATTTGGTTGACCATAATTTGATGCAAATATTAACATTGGCTTTTATATTTTTATTTTAATTTCTCCACAGGGTTCTTCCTCCTTTTCTTTTTGTGGCTGCTTTCCTTCAGGATGGGTTATTCTGTTACTTTCAAGTGTAATCACTCTCGTTTCTGAGAATGTAGTTTTGGACCAAGATAATTTCTGGCCAACATTTATGATCCATTTCTCTGTTGGACTGGCTTGCTTCTGCGTGTCATCATATGTGATGTATATTCCCATTACCTTTTATTTTGACTTCTAATAGTGTGTTTGGATTGGCTTTTAGAAGTCCCAGAATCAATTCTAGAGGTGTAGAATTGATTCTGGGTAATTTTGAGGTGTTTGTTTTATCAAAAGTAGAATTGATTCTGGTTCCAGAATTGATTCTACTTGAAGCTAGAATTTGTAGCTTCTGCCTCCAGAATCGATTCTAAATGATTTTTACACTGAAATTTATATTCAACTCATTTTTACATAAATGTATCCAAACTTAAATCAATTCTATTAAACTCAATTCTATCAAACTCAATTATGCTAGAATCAATTCTGTTCACCGCCAATCCAAACACACCCTAAGATCTTCTGTTGACTACAATTGCTTACTTCGCTTTCTTCATCGTTGACTTACTTTTGTTTTTATCTTTTAGCTACCGTCGAGAAAAACCTTTCATCAAGAAAATTATTCGCTTCCACGACCACTCGGACTGATGAACTATGTAAGTTAACTGTGAGGTGAGTTTTTTTCCTTTGAAACTGCTAATTTGTTAAGATTTATCATTTATCGTTGGATATTATAAAGTAGCAATTATTTTTGCAGATAGTCAAAGATGATTACTAGTTAGTTTTCTATGGATGATAGTATGTCCAGAGCTGACAACATAAATTTATTTAGATCGGAGCAGTGTACCATTTTTGGGGTCAACAACTAGAAGCAATATTATAAAAGTTGAATCGAATCCTCTGGATGAATAGTTCTGGTTTGAAAATTTTGAAACAATTAAACTAAGATTTTGAGATTTACACGGCTCAATTGAATTGTTCTGGATTGAACATTTAGAGCTTTGTTTTATTCTTTCTTATTGTCACATTCATCATTATCCGCAACCATTTTATCTCATGTTTTTGCAATTTATTAATACTAGTCAAGTCAATGGATGACAAATCTCTAGATTTAAACGTTGTAGTGACTTTGGATTATTGTGATTTCAGCATCTAAGAATTTTTACAACCAAGTTCTCGGGCGTCTCACATTTTTTTAGCATTCTGATAGTGAAAAACATGCAAAAATTCATCAATGCTAAGAGTAGTAGTGATGATAACCTTTGTTTTACATTAAACTTTTTCTCTTTCTTTTTTGGTCTAATCATCTTCCTCTTTGCAACACTATTAATTTGACGTGTGAGGACAAAAAGATCATTATCGATTTTTAGATATCAAAATTCATCTTTTGTATAAAGATTTTCATTTTCTCTTTCCACAAAATATATCCTTCTCAATTATGATAGAGATCTGTTTAGTGAATCGTTTGGAGTCATTCCTTCCTCTTGAGTCCATTCGTCTTAATACAAGAGTTGGACTATGATGTCACTTGTTGAACAAATGACACCAAACATAAAAATTCATCTCTTGTATAAAGATTTTAATTTTCTCTTTCTACAAAATATATCCTTCTCAGTTATGATAGAGATTTGTTTAGTGACTTGTTTAGAGTAATTCCTTCCTCTTGAGTCGATTAGTCTTAATACATGAGTTGGATGGACTATGACATCACTTGTTGAACAAGTGACACCAAACATAAGGGGAGGGGGTGGAAGGTGAAATATAAGTAATCAACACCAAACATAAAAGGGGAGAGGTGAATTATAAGTGATGGCGACTACAAATGGTAAATATGTGAGCATTGAAGATTTTAGGACCTGTACACTAGTAGGTAGGATTGTCTCTTTTTGGTGACGAGTAATATGTTATTCTAGAGGCGTGTGCTGTGAAGGAACGAATTATCATGGTCTCCCTACCTGACTCAACTTGTCTTTAATTTTATCTCCACCTCTCAGTTATTCAAGATTTTGGGGTTCTGATCCCCTTTATCTAGAGATGTCAATTTGCATCTGTTAATGGGAATCCCTGCGGGGATCATCTGTTTGGAGCACCGAAGTTGGAGATTTTTTCCTCCGTGGGGATGAGGGATGGAGGTAAAAGTTTTCCCGATGACACTTTGGGGTGGGGAATGAGAAAGTACCCTCCGCCCCGTGGATTCTCCGACTCCGAACTTATTATTTAACTTTCATTTTTTATATATTATATAATTTAACATAAAATTATTAATGTATTAGAAAATAAAGAGTCATTTTAGTGGATCATTTTTATTTTTATGTTTTACTGTATAGTATTATTTCATTATCTAAGTACTCAATCCTAGAAAAGTGCACCCAATACATAGGATGAAGACATTGTCACCTTATTTGCTTTTCTCAATTATCTTTGTCTCCTTCATTCATCATCTCCTCTAATCACATCATCATCACAACAACCACTCTTCTTTGTTCATTGCGCTTATGGTAATTACTCTTCAAATTTATTTTATTTCCATTAGTACATGTTTTTCGTTTAACTAATAAATTAATAGTTATGGATTTTCCACACCCACACATAATCAACCACTTGCGTTGGATGACAGTCACATTGTGGTTATAAATTGACGAAAGCATGGTTGCCACAAGTTATGTTAATAATTATTGTTTTCTTACAGAAAAAATATTAGCAACATGTGCTTTTACGTTTTTTTTTTTGTTATTGATGCAAGATGTATTTTTATTTTTAAAAAATGAAAGATGCAACATATGTGTTTTAAAAAAAATAACAAAATAACAAAATACTATTGTCATAGTTTGAACGAAAAATATAGATATTTTCTTAGAATTCGACCACCGTGGATCTCTGCGGGGATCTGTGGGGATGGGGACGGAGGAAAATATTCTCCCGTGGCAGAGATTGGGGATGAGGGTGGGGAATAAATTTGAGAGTGGGGCAAGGAGCGGAGAAGCACCCTCCGAACATTCTCTGCCCCGTTGACATCCTTACATTTACCATGTTCGAAGTAGAGATTCAGGGTTGAGGACTTACCTCAATTGACATTTGAAGACTTGCCCCAAGTTCTGCTTGAGGTACCCGTACCAAGTTTTTCCCGTGGGATTCGTCCAAACATGGTCACATCAATGGTCAATGGTCACATCACTTGCCCCTTATTGGGCTTAGATCATACCATCTTTCACCCACTTATGTAACATGAGGAATAACATGTCCTTAGGGACTTACGATATGTAAATATTAATCAAAAAGGGGAAAACCATGTTCTCTAGAATAATAGGGGTTTCCATGTTCCACGCTCTTAAGAAAGAAGCAAAATAACCACTCCCTAGGTCCAAAGGTTCGAGCCTAATTGAACTCTATAAATACCTCAACCGTGAGGTTGAGAAAGGATCATTCATTCACCCCAAAAAAACCACAATTATAAAGATTTTTGTTACTTTACATGAGCTAGCTTTGACCATCAATAACCTTAATCACATGCAACCCTTCAAAAATAGGGCTACTCTTATTTTGCGTTTTTAGCATGTAAATGTTGTTCATCGTGGGGCCATAGTAAAATTGAGCTAGGCCACTGTTGTAGGAATATTCGACGAATCAAGTATTTCTATTTATTATATCCACAGGGATTGGTGTATATTGTAGTCTTTCAATAGCAAAGCGTATTTTAAGATTTAAGTAACCGAAAGGGTTTGTTTCCTAAGCTACTAGTATCATGAATTTCCAAGCAAATAACTAAAATAGTCTTTTCAAAAGAGAGTTATGGTTTGGATTCAAGAGAGTTGGAGTTTGTTTTTAATTGATGGAATTATGTCAAGATTAGTTTCATTGGCCTAATTTCATATGCATTCTATTAATCAAGTGATGAACTAGTTTGATGATTTCTATAAATACATATCCTCTCAATCTTGTTGATTTCTCACCAAGATTGTGAGTTTTATCATGTTAATCCTTGAATGATTTCTCACCACAACTATTAACATGATAAACATGAAGCTCAATACTTGTAAACACTAACACACAAATCTATTCATAGCATTTGTTCATTAGTGGATGAATATCCTAGGTCTACTTTGAAGCATCCTTTTTCAAACAAGATTCAAAGCATAAAAAGATAGAAGAACAAAGATATTCAACTATATTAATCATCAACCATGTTCATACACAAATGAATTAAAAGAAATACATACTAGTTAGATCAACTACCTCTAATCTTGACACAAAAAGAACTTAGCCACTCATTTCCATGGTTGCTTTGTTCACAAGATTGTTGGAGGAGATGATGAAAATTGAAGAATCAAGAAGAAGAACTATGTTTTTCTCTAATTTTATTGCCCTAATTTTTACAACAATGAATGATAATGATGATGAAGTGAAGTTCCACCCTTTTTCACACCAAAAGCCAGCTGGAAATGATGGATTAGGTGGCTGAAAAGGTGAAAGCATGGGTCTGTCCTTTTTCGGTTTTTCGCAGACCGCGCTAAGCCCGATTATTCATCCAAGACGAGCGACCAAGCATGCTTCTTTATCCAAAAATTTCTTCAAAAAGAATCATCCCAAGAGCTCTTCAAGTTTCCTTGAATCCAAGCTTGGGATAATTAATCAATAAAAACCTACAATTTAAAAGTAATTAAGTTAAATAATATATTATAAACAAAAACTAAATAAAAACATAATTAAACCAAAATACTAGAATAAATACTACTAATTAATTAAAAAGGCATTGTTAAGGACCACAAAATCATGTACAAAATAGCTACAATTTGGTCTTTAACAGCCACCCTTGGATCAGACGATCGAGTTGTTATCCACATCCTTAAATAGGAGGTTGAACCCATTAAGGAGACAAAGGTTATAGACCTCAACCTCTCCTTGACAAAATAGGGGCCCCCGGACTAGAGAGTCTTAAGCCATCATCCCATTTTTCAAACATACAAGTCATACTGATCCTAGGTACTAAATATCATAAGGAATCTAACACATAAGGGTAACTTACTAACACATGTATCCTTCTAGATGGAGGTACGATTACTTGAAATTTATCTGGTACAAGCAACTCATATTCATACTGATTTCTCAACATTAGAACAATATCATTATAGATGTTACAACATCTGTTGATAGACTGAATAGATTTATCAAGTTATAACAGATACTGAAACTTAAATTGCATAATGATAAATAACACATTGAGTTGTTAACCAAATTCGGTGCAATATCACCTACATTTGGGGGGCTACCAAGCCAATAAGGAAGTCCACTATTAGACATATTAGTTCAAAGCTAAGCAGTCTCAGTTTACAACTTCTCGCCTAATCCCTACCCCAAATGCAACTTCTACCAAAGAATCTTCTAAATATGAGAAATAATCATCTCACTTCCTAAATACCCTTAGTGATATCTAACATTCTTACTCTCAGTGTCTGTATCAAGAATAACTCAACAAGAAAATCATATTTTCCTTATAATACTTAACCAAGACTCTTGACTAAGAACAATACTTAGATTTTCTTAAAAGTTTCATCCAAGAATAATACTCAACTCATTGCCTAAAGGCTTCTGAGTGATATTATAATGTCTACCACAAGTATCAAAAGATACAAGGGTGACCTACACCACACAATACACAAGGGACTCTCAAAACCTAAGACTCCAAACTTCTCCTAATTTTATAATTGTTGAAAGATTTCATTACATCAGGTTAGGTCTTCTATTTAAATACACCTCTTCAGACTATGGGCTTCGAATTATGTATTCACAAGTTTCTTGATCCATAAGTTGAGAGATGCACCAATTGTGTAGCCAAATCTTCTCAAATCTTGAAACAACCAATACAAAGTTTCACGAATTATCTCAAGGCCCAATTTAGTAATTAATGTACAAATGGAGATATAAACCTTGTTTCACATTAAATCCTTTTGACCTCCGAAATTTACTTAGATATATCTAAAAGAAATATCACATAACTAAATTAAATCTTACAAGATTTAAAAATAGTAGCGTCTGCTGTAACAATCAAGGACATCATGACATCTGCTTCAACATCTGACTGAAAAACTCATAACAGCAAAACTGTTATGATACAAGACAAACTTTGTAGCTTATGCAGAATTGATGATGAGTCCCTCGACCATTTATACTTTGAATGCAGTGCCACTAAAGGTATATGGCAACATGTGCTCAAGTGGATAGGAGTGATGCATACTCCTGGTACCTGGACAGATGAATTGAATTGGCTTTTGGAATACACTGCTAAGAAAGGATGGAAATCGGGCCTTATGAAATTGGCCTTGGCTGAGACTTGCTATGGGATATGGAAACGTAGGAATGATACTGTTTTTGGGAATAACACCCATTATAGAATAGAAGATAGAATTATATAACACATTATATATATAGAGGATGGGGTTCTAAAAAACTTCAAAGCCACATAGCAATATTGATGTTATAGTTTGTTTTCTTGTCCTAAGAGTAGGTTGGATCTAAGGATCACCATTTGTACTTGATTAGTTTTTTGAGTTAATATATTCTTGGCAAAATATCCTTTTTGGTTCCTTAACTATACCTCGGGGTACATTTTGGAAGATGAAGAATAAGTGATTAGTAAAACTAATTTGAAACAATAAACATCAATTGTAAAGTGGTGTAGTGGTAATATGATTTAACTTGCAAGCTTGATGGTCTGGGTTTGAATCTTGGCTATATCAAAAAAACTTGAATGTTTTTTCAAAATATTAATGACCTTAAAGATAAATGTCTTCCACACTTACAAACATGTGTCATGTCAGATGCCACCCAAGCAAAAATTGACGCCGTTTGAAAAAAAATGGACGGAAAGGACTAACGTGGACCACTTTGGCACTTTTTAGAGATAAGGGACCAAAATGTACCCCGAGGTATAGTTAAGTGACCAAAAAGGGTATTTTGCCTATATTCTTTCATTGATTCAAATATCAGTAGAACCATGTTTTAGCAAAATTATGCCAACCTCAAAACTAGGGAACTAATAATCTCTCCTATGATAAATTTTGGCTAAAACAACCAAAAATCAATTATAGCTGGAGATAGGAATAAGACCATAAAGAAAAAGATCACAGAGCAAACTGCACAAACTATATATCAAAGATACGTGACTTACACAACACAAGCTACATGTTAATCTAGTAAACTTTATACACGCGAAAAAAGATGGACTTCATCTTCAAAACCATCTGAATTATTCCCTCTCAAACACAAAATTAATTCTTGTCACATAGATATAAGTCTCTCCCTCAAGAACACAACACATTAGGAGAACGTGCAACAAAAGCAACACATATATCTAGAAGCACAAGACATTACAATGCTCATAACTCAAAACACAAGACACAACAAACATGATGTTACAATATCCTATATGACACCCTACAAATAATAGAGGTGGAAATAGGCTAGGCTTTATAAGGCCTGGGTCTGGCCTACGATAAACTTACAAGGCCTGAGCCTGGCCTATGGCCTGCTATAGGCTCATTTTTTAGCCTGACCTGGCTTGAAAGCCTATTTAAAAGCCTGTTTCTCATTAAGATTTTCAATAAATCCATATTACTTAAGAAGCTTTATAGGTCGGCCTATATATGCATATATAGGCCGACCTATTTAGTATTTTTCTAATATGTATGCATATATGTGTCCGTCTATTTAGCCTTTTTATCTAATATATATGTATATATAGAGCAACTTATTTAGAATATATATATATATATATATATATATATATTAAAAACATTTTGTATATATATATATAGGTCAGTCTATAAGGCTTCATAGGATTTTTTAATAGTCTAGCCTGGCCTATTTAATTAAATAGGCTTTTGAAAGAGCCTATGCCTGGCCTTTTTAAGAAATAAGTCTGGCTTGACCTTATATAGGCTAGGCCATAAACCCCTGTAGGTCGGCCTGACCTATTTCCATCCCTAGCAAACAACTACAACAAAAGTAACAGTTGTAGCTGAACTAGGACAGACAAACTCAAACAATCCTAAAGTGTTGCATAAAGCAAACAATACTTGACTAGACTAAATGACACATTTTCTCCCCATTTTTAGATAAAAATTGACAAAATCAGTGAAAAGAAACCGACACAAAAAGAATTAATAGAAGCAATATTTGATTCAAGAAAAATAAGATAAGACTCAATTTTGACCCAAAACAAACAAACTATATGCTTAATACTAGACCAATTGCACCAAACAGACAAAAAAAAGGCTCACCTAAAGAGAAACAAGCTATGACTCACCCAAATAGGACAAACCAAACTGAAAAAGAAAAACTGACCAAACCATAATTAGGCCTATTCAAAGAGACAAAAACTAACGAGATGAAAGAAAAACAAAAACACAAGACTCTTATCACTAACTCAACAAAAACAAAACAAAAAACATTATATTTTTTTTTAAAAAGCATATAACAACTATCCAACACACCTTGTCGAGTCAATAAAACTAACCCAATCTTTATTAACATCTGAGTTTTAATCATGTATGTGCGCATGGTTCTTCTTGAGGAACTTCACCTCGACCTGGATGTTCCAGTAGATGCTACAACATTTATTACTATGTTGAACACTACTTTCTTTGAACTAGAACCCACTTCCTTCTTGATTTCCAGCATAAGAGTTTTCCTTTGCATCAACAATGTTGAAACATAACTTGAGATGTTGGTGAGGTTGTAAGGTATTTAAATACAAGGAAAGTTATTTAGGTTATAATGAAACCTTGCTTGTAATGACCATTCAATCAATGAAATAATTTTTGGAAGAAGATAAAATCACCATTAGAAAAAGTGATCCACTCACCAAAGGAGAGAGAGAGAGAGAGAGAGAGAGAGAGACGTTTTTGTTCATCTTTCTCTCTTCCAAGCTTTGACTGCTTGGAAAATGTTACAACATTTGAAATGAAATTTACCTTTGCCATTGAAAATGATTCTTCTGAAATTGCACACTCTACTAAGTGAAAGAATATAGATGGTAAACCGTCCAAATAGTTTCTCCAATAATTTTTCAATAATGCAATTCCAAAATTACCCCTCATTTTTCTCAATGTAACTTGCACCTCAAGTTATGATGAAATACTTGCAGATCTTCTTAACCATACCAAGTTTAGGAGTGCTAATATAAGCATGTAGTAAGATCCCTGACACATTGATGACAAAGTCAATGACTTTATTATGTACCTTGAATGGAGTAGCATATCATACTATAATGTCATGACATTCCATTTGACATTGCACTCTTTTAGTAATCAATCAAATTGAAATTTCTCAGGTACATGCAACACATATTCATATTGATATCTCAACATCAAAACAATGTCTACTATAGATGTTACAACATTTGTTGATATACTGAACAAATTTATCAAGTTATAACAGATATTGAAACTTAAATCGCAGAATGATAAATAACACATAGATTTGTTAACCTAGTTTGGTGCAACATCACCTACATCTGGGGGCTACCAAGCCTAGAAGGAAGTCCACTATTAGCAGTATTAGTTCAAAGCTAAACAATCTCAATTTATAACTTCTTGCCTAATCCCACCCAATGCAAATTCTACCTAGGAACCTTTTAAATATGAGAAATCTTCATTTCATTTCCTAAATCACCACATTGATATCTAATAGTCTCAATCTCAGTAACTGTATCAAGAATAACTTAATAAGAAGATCGTACTTCCTTTATAATACTTAGTCAATACTTTTGACTAAGAACAATACTTGGATTTGTTTAAAAGCTTCATCCAAGAACAACACTTAATTCATTTTCTAAAGACTTCTGAATGAGAACATAATATCGACCACAAGCATCAAAATATACAAGGATGACTTACACCACACAATACACAAGAAACTCTCAAAACCTAAGACTCTAAGCTTCCCCTGATTTTACAATTGTTGGAAGATTCAATTACATTAGGTTAGGTCTTCTCTTTAAATACACATATTCAGTCCATGGGCTTCAAATTCTGCATCCAGAAGTTTCTTGATCCATAAGTTGATTGATGCACTAATTGTGCAGTCAAATCTCCTTAAGGGTATGTTTGGATTGATGGAATATGATGGAATGGAGCGAAATGGAATGGAATAAAGTTATATTCCATCGTTTGGATTGATTAAAAAAGGATGGAATGAAGCGGTATCTGATGGAATGCATTACATCCCATCCCATCACTTTCCATCATTTTTTGTATCCTCCAATTTGGGCGGAATGACAAAATGAATGTGTTCCATCATGATATACCCAAACAATGGAATGGTATTTTTATTCCACTTTGCTCTGTTCCGCTTCGTTTCATCCCGCTCTGCTCCATTTCGCTTTGTTCATTTTTACGTATCCATACATATCCTAAATCTTGGAAGAATCAATACAAAGTTTTCTAAATTGTCTCAAGATCCAATTTAGTAACTAATGTACAACTGGAGATTTAAACCTTGTTCCAAATAAAATCTTCTTGACCTGTGAAATTTACTGAGATATATCCAAAAGAAATATCACAGAGTCAAATCAAATTTGTCAATATTTAAAAACACCAACACCTGCTGTAATAGTCAAAGATCTTATGACATCTACTTCAACATCTGGCTGAAAAACTCATAATACTCATAATACTATTAATATTAAAAAATAAAATGATAATACTGTTAATATTCATATTCCAATTCCAATTATAAATTTAAAAAATAAAACTCATAAAGTTCTTCTTTCTATTTATTTTAATTCAAAAACAAAAAGTGTTTAATAAATTTTATTTTAATAAGTATTTAAGTTATAACTAACACACTATAATTATATAATTATGATAATATAATTTTTTTTTAAAATAAATAAATACATTAACACTTACTACTCAACAAAAATTGCAAATGAAAAAAAATCAAGTAAGAATAAAATTATTTACTACTTTATATATATTTTTATATAAATTTTGTATTACTTAATTTTTCTAAATAATAAATATAAATCACAAAGTATTTATATGTAGAATGATTATAGATAGAACAATAAAAAATAATAAAATAATAATTATAATAATTTATATTATTAATTAAAATCTATATTAATATTAATATAATAAATGAGTGAATGAATATAATTAAAGAATAGTAGTTACAAAATAGAAAAAATAATAATTTAAAAGTTTATGATATTTTGTAACTCCTTTTATTTTAAGTAATTTAAAGGTTTATTAGTTACACAATCACATATTTTGTAACTCATTTTAATTATAAGCAATTCAAAGGTTTATGATATTTTGTAACTCATTTTCTTTAATTATATTCATAATCATATATTTGTTCTATCCATTATCACTCTACGTATAAATATGTGATATTAAGTTATCATCATTATCTACAAATATTTATAAATAATTTTTTTAGCAGTATGATTCGATTTTGTATTAAAGTTTTTATTTTTATTCATGCCTGTGAAGTCAAACCTCTCCAAATATTAGTTTTGATGAAGACAAACTTAGAAGCAAATAATCATAGCAAAAGAACGGAAAAAGATCTCTTGTCAAATTTATGGTTTCAAGACTTTTACATAGGTATATGAAAATCTTGACTTTTATGATCTTAGTGCTCAAAAATATTTTCTCATGCATAAATATTCAAGAAAATATTTTATTAACCTTTGACAAAGATGCTAGTGAAATTTGATAAAAATTAAATTATTATATTTCTTAAAATAATCAAATAATCAAATTTTCAAAATAATCAAACCAGAAAACTATTTCAAGTATTCATAAAACCGACAAAAAATATAAAGACCTAATTCACCCCCTCTTAAGCGCACTCTGAACTTACAATTGGTATTAAAGCAAGTTATAAGTAACATGCTCCTATAGATCCATAATGGCTTCTGCAAATCATAATATGATTTTCAAAGATGGTGGTAGTAACAACAAGCCTCCATTGTTTTGTGGTGAATACTTTGATTTTTGGAAAATTCGCATGAAGGCTCATCTTGAAGCGCAAGGAGAAGAAACATGGAATGCTGTCCAAAATGGTCCCTTTACTCCAACATGTGTTGTCAATGGTGTTGGTACACCAAAGCCTAAAGCATCATGGGATGACGACGATAAGAAAAATGTTCTCTATGACAACAAGGCAATCAATCTTCTTCAAGGTGCCCTTAGCATTGATGAATTCTTTCGTATCTCCACATGTACAACGACAAAGGAAATATGGGATACATTGGTAGAAACCCATTAAGGAACCGGTGAAGTTAAAAGATCTAGATTGAATACGTTGAGTCAAGAGTACGAGTTATTTTGAATGCTGCCCAGAGAATCAATCCTTGACTTGCAAAAAAGATTCGTGCATTTTACAAATCATTTGAAAGCATTCAGTAAGACTTTAACTAACGTCAATATCCGAGAAGAAGAATCTTTCCACAATGACTTCCGCAACTTTGTTCGGAAAACTTCAAGAATATGAGACAGGACTTGCAAGACTTGAAAAGCATGAAATCCAAGTAAAAGATTCAAAAGACATTGCTTTAAAGATAAGGATCAAAAATCATTATAGCAATCAAGAGGATGAATCCACTAGTAGTGAAGATCATGCTCTTATCAAGAAGTTTGAAAAGTTCCTAAGAAAAGAAAAAGGATATCATTAAAGTGGAAGCACCACCAAGGAAATTAAATGCTTTGGATATGGAGAAAAAGAAAAACTAACGTGTTTGTTATCACGTCATAAAACTGTGCAAAAGCGCTTCCAATCAAAATTGGAATTCCTAGCTTCTAAAAAAACGTAACAAAATCACGGCGAAAACCATTCAAAACGTACGCTTCTTTTTTTAAACGTGTAACCAAACATACACTAAATTCATAGTACTGAAATTCTTTATACTATATTAATTTTTAATTTTTAATTCACGTTTTAATTTGATTATTTTGAAGAGAATTATATTAATATTTATCAATTTTTTATTCAATATTATCTACTAATTAGATATTATGCGAGATTTAGATTTTTGTCATGTGAAAAATAAGTGGTATAAGAAGAAAGATATATTTTTTAATGTTTAGTATTACTATAATTTATATATGGCATTGAATATATTTATATTAAATTATATTATACTTTAATTAAGATTTTCCCACTTTTTAAGTTGACTGTATTGAACATAATTATGTTTTTGGATAATAATACCTTTTATTTTAAAATATTTTATTGTATAGAATAAAATAAACTATTTGAAAAATTATATTTGATACTAATTTTAAAATAAATTTTTTATCTCTTTAGATATTTTTTATTTCATTAAATAAAATATACAAGATATGTTTTTGAAGATATTGAATAAGTATTATATTATTTAAAAATATTAATTAACTAAAAAATCTCATCATTTTTTCTTTTTTATAATATTTATTATTATCATTATTATTATTATTATGAATATAAATTATATGTAACTATATTTACTAAAATGTATATTTATTTAAAATAATATTTGAGGTAAAGAATCAAATCAAAAACTTAAACTATCTTTTTGAGAGTATATATTAAATTAAATTTAATTGTTATACATTATCAACTTAAATTTTTATATGGCAATCATTTTTTTACAAAGCATATTAGAATTTTTTGTAAACATGATTTTATAAAAATTATATATTAAAAAATATTTTATTATTATTCAATAATTAAAATTAATTGTTATGTATTTTTTTATGTAAATAATTTTACAATATCAATCTATCATAATCATTTATTCGTATTATTTTATGTGATTAAATTAAAAATCAAATATTTTTTTACACTTTCATAAATAAATGGTTGTATAGAATTTTCTTTTACACTTTTCATATATATTAAATTTATGTTTGATCCATATTTTTGAGCTTATAATTTATATATTTATATGAAAATAAAAAATATATTGATAACAGTTTTTCTATCATAAATTTATAGTTTATTTGATTAATTTATAGTTATTTTCACATGTTTTAGTTTATAGTTTAGACTATATATAATAGAGTGTTGAATTTTTTCTTAATAGTTGAATGCTTGCAATGAAAGGTTAAAAGTGAGATGAATTAATTGATGTTGAAAACATTCAACATGTTGTGTTGAATGAGAATGAAGTGAAATTATAAATTATAAATTATTTATTATAATTTTTTTTATATATCAATTATAAAGTTTTGTATATTAGTTAAATAGTGCATCAAATAAAGAAAAATAATAATTGAATTGGATTGCATCTAATAAAGAAAGTAAAAGAGTTTTAATTAGGAAGAAAAAAAAAGGAAAAAACATGAAGTACTTTCCATCTGTGATATCAAGAATCGAAAGTAAAATAGTTTCCATCTCTGAAAATAATCCAATTAAAAAAAAAAAAAGAGTAAACGACGAAATGATGATCACAAACTAGTCCTCTCTCTTCTTCCTCATTTCTTCCCACCGATAATCCCGGGACTTTACTTTCTCTCTCTAAAAACACACACTCTCTCTTACTCATTCACTCATTTCGCTTTCATTTGAGATTTTGATGCTGTAAGATCCTTTTGCTGTTTCAACTCGGTTTGGTTCTGCAAGTGTGAATTTGATTGATTTTGAATTTGAATTTGATTCCAGGTGCGTGATTTTGGTTTTGATTTTGTTTTTGTTTAACTATTTGAAGGATTTGATTTGTGCTGTGTGAAATTGAGTTTGTTTGATCAGGATAATGCGGATCATCACTGGTTGGACTGAAGATGTGTGCTGGTTTATTGCTATAGTGTGTTGTTTTGAACGTTTACATTAGGTTTGATTGTGATATTTGATTGTTTTGATTTTGATGTGAACTATTTGTTTTCAGTAGTTTTTTTGAACTTTGCGAATTTCATCAAGGTTTTTGAAGTCTGATTTTGCTGTTTCATTTGGATCTTAGGAAATGCTTTGTGTTTTCTGAATTTTATTTGCAGATTGTTCCGATTTTTCTTCACAACTTATGTTTAAGTAGTTTTAAATATTGGTAATGCTTTTGTGATTTCGGTCGGTACAAGGACCGCGACGCTGAATGTTGTTGTCGCGGCGTGAATTAAATACAATTTATTCTTTAATGATGTGGATTGTTCTCTGATGATGTGGAGTTGTATACATTTTGGATTGTTCTCTGATGATGTGGAGTTGTATACATTTTGTTTACAAAGTATTTGAGAAAAATAAGAATGGTGAATAATGGTATCGGTACTTGCCGATACCGTTTTGCTGCGGTCGCGGACCGTTTTTTTAACTTTTTAATTATGTTCTTAGTGTCACATTTGCTTCCTTGCTCCGACTATTTTTCTTGTTGATATTTGGTTATTTGTGATTACCCTGTTCTCAATTGTGTTGTGTTATTTAGCCTGAAATGAATCCTTACATTTCTTTTTGTTTATTTTCATTGGTTAGTATCTATATTTTATTTTCGATTTATGGACTATCTGTATGTTGAATTTTGCTTCTGATCAGCTAAACAAACTTTTTTGTGCTTAAGTATATTGATTCGTTACCATTTTATTTTCTGTTTTGACAGAAGTAAGAGTGAATGTGCTGTTTATTGTCGTGGTGAAAAACGCTCCTTGATTTCTTTGCCACCGAAATGAGAATTTTGGTTTACAAACCTTTTAAGTAGTTGGTGAAATAGCGTATATAACACAGTGGGTTAAGATTTTTATAAAATGGATGGTTGCTGGTTTCATAAGTTCAAGTCAAACAAGGACAAAATGCAGTCTTCAAAAAACAAGGAATCTTCAAGCGTTGTGAAAGAAAGGTCAAAGCCCCCAACAAATGACGACGCTCCTTCAAATGTCACCGTACAGAAAGTTGCAGCTGCAAAGCAGTACATAGAAAATCATTATAAGAAGCAGATGAAGAACCTGCAGGAGAGAAAAGAACGGTATGTTCACTCCAACTTATGATTTGTATCATTATGACGGTAAAGCTGTTATTGATGAATTTTGTAATATGTAAAATAATTGTTTTAACAACTAGTTGTCATCTCTTAAGGAGATATAAATGAGAGTTTTCGTTAATGTCCTTGCTCACTGTTACCCCTGACCAACGAGGTGGCAACTAGTATTATTCTTTGACATTTGAATATAATTTTGCATGACGTTCTTTGCATATTATCTTGTAATGTCTCCGGTGTGCTTTTATACGAGTTAGTGAAAATAACATCTACAAACGGAAATTGTTGTAAGCTCTTAGTAATGCTAAGCATGTCATACTTGCAGACGTAATATGCTCGAAAGAAAGTTGGCTGACTCTGAAGTCTCCGAGGAAGAGCAGAACAACTTGCTTAGGTTTTTTGAGAAAAGGGAGAGGGAATACATGCGACTTCAGAGGCATAAGATGGACTCTGATGATTTTGAGCCCCTGACTATGATAGGGAAGGGTGCATTTGGAGAGGTAAAGTCTGCCTTAATTTTTATTGAAGTAAAACCATGTTTCTGATCTTTTCCGTATGTTACTTTGACCTTGTTAGAATATTTGAAAAATATCTCGTTCTCATCACTATATAATTCTGCCATGAAACATTATAGTGTCCATAGATTAGTTGGTTGTCTTATGTAACATCAACAAACAATATCAATCTAACTTATTGATATTTAATATTGTAATTATTTTGGGTATAGGTCAGAATTTGCCGAGAGAAGGCAACGGGTAATGTGTATGCTATGAAGAAGCTTATGAAATCAGAGATGCTTCGCCGAGGCCAGGTACTGAATTCATCAGGGCCTCCTTAGATTGTTGATATGAATTGTGCCTTGCTATACTCGTCGCTTACTTTTACATCCTTGTGTTAGGTTGAACATGTAAAAGCAGAGAGGGACCTACTTGCAGAAGTCGACAGCAATTACATTGTAAAACTTTATTGTTCCTTTCAAGACGAAGATTGCTTATATCTTATAATGGAGTATCTTCCTGGTGGCGATATGATGACATTGCTCATGCGGAAGGATATACTGACAGAATATGAGGCCAGGTTCTATGTTGGGGAGACTGTCCTGGCTATAGAGTCGATTCATAAACATAATTATATTCATAGGTAAGCTCAAGCAGTAAATAAGAAATGATATTAAATTCTGGAAATATTATTATAATGATCTTACACTGTTCTTATTATCTTGTGCATTAAAAAAGAAATGATATTCTGATTTAATATGGTTTCCAGAGATATCAAGCCTGATAACTTGCTGCTAGATAGACATGGCCACATGAAATTATCAGACTTTGGATTATGTAAACCACTGGACTGCAGTAATCTTCAGGAAAAAGACTTCTCTACTGGAATCAACAGAAGTGGAGCCCTTCAGAGCAATGGGCAACCTGTGGCTCCTAAAAGGACTCAGCAGGAGCAGCTGCTGCATTGGCAGAAAAATAGGCGAATGCTTGTAAGTCACATCCAATTTACAGAAAAATGTCTGTTTTCTTCCTTATGAATTTTCAGATTAACAGTTACTTTTATTCCTTCCCTTGTTAACTAACAAACTATGTGTATTCTATATTGTTATTTATTGTAATTCTTCACTATGCATATAAATCTGATGACTTTTTGTTCTGACTTCTGTTGAAAAGTTTCCATGATCCAATGGTGACTCCAGAGTTACGGCATTTGAAACTTTTCTTTCTTTCTAACACTGCAGGCCTATTCAACAGTAGGAACACCTGACTATATCGCCCCTGAAGTTCTCCTGAAGAAAGGTTATGGAATGGAATGCGATTGGTATATTATACATTGTGTTTTTCTAGTTTTCCTTTTCAAAATTACTTTCAAGTTTTTTTCTTTTTATAAACTGAATATTCTTTCCATGTACTCTAATGAGATTATTCTAATGCTTCCAGGTGGTCTTTGGGAGCTATAATGTATGAAATGCTAGTGGGATATCCACCCTTTTATTCAGATGAGCCAATGTTGACTTGTAGAAAGGTAAGTATGGATCAACTGTTGATGAATTACGATGTGTGGATTGAGGTTTAGTACATTTGTAGGACTGCATTCATGGAATTTTGGTAGGCTTATCTGCTTACAGAAAGCCTATATTTCGATATTAAATGCAAGCTAAATAGGAATTCTATTACTATTGATATTTGCCTCCTGATGGTTATGTAAGGCTTAAAAACAAGTTATTTGGTTTGTTTGCATATTGAGACTTGCTTCTTTCTATTCCTTTGACATGATATCGATTCCCCTCTTTTAGTAGCTTCAAGGATGGGGCTCACAATATATTTGGACCTATTGACCAGTACTGAATTTTATAATTTATAGTTTGATGACACATTTTAGATATTAAAATTCTATAATGGTTCTATCTTCTTCCTTTTCACTGACTATGATTTTTTTAATCCTTATCATCATATTTTATCCCCTACCTTCATATTTGTAGATAGTCAATTGGAGAAATTATTTAAAATTTCCAGAAGAAGCTAAACTATCAGCAGAGGCAAAGGATCTTATTAGTAGACTTCTATGTAATGTGGAACAGAGGCTTGGAACCCGAGGAGCTGATGAAATAAAGGTGTTTTGGCGTGTTCTTTTCTAATTCTATAGTTTATTCTGGGTTACAGCTCAACATTGATAAAATAATTGGCTGGTCTTTATATTTCAAGGCTCACCCATGGTTCAAAGGTGTTGAATGGGATAAATTGTACCAAATGAAAGCTGCTTTTATTCCTGAGGTCAATGATGAATTGGATACTCAAAATTTTGAGAAATTTGAAGAGGTATGTTATATATGCTTATTTCAAGTATATAAAAGTTTTGTCTTTTGTTGCGATCCAGTTTTACTCACTCTCTTGATTCCTTTAATGTGCAGATGGACCGCCAATCTCAACCTTCCTCAAAATCAGGCCCATGGAGAAAGGTTCGATTTTGTTGAAATTTTTTGTATGGTTGGTGTGTTAGTTTCTGTAATTGTGTTTGTGGCATTGTTAGTTTCATAGGCTAATATTTTTATTAGGGGCTCTTTCAGTTGCTCATTTCTTTTTCTTTGAAGCTTAACTGATATGTTGTGAAATTATTGGAATTTGTTTATCAATAGTAAAGCTTCTATGATATGCTCCGATGTTTTTCTTTTCTTTTGAATCCTGGTTTATGTCTATCTATCTAGTAATTTTTCTATTGTCTATTTGTATTAGTTTCTGTTTCTATGAAACTATAAATACCTTGTACATGTAACATGCCGGGTAATAAGCATGAAGTAAGGTTCTTTGAAGTAGTTTGAGTAATAAGTTAATTAAGGGTATGTTTGGATTTCATATTCACTAGTTGTTCCAAGTTTTTCAAAATTTTGTACTGGAAAGGAAACAAACTGATATTTTTATAATTAAAACTGAAAACCAAAAATGTTTTCTGAAAACAAATCTTAGATTTTGGGTCTACTTCAACCCACAAAAGCAGCTTGCAAGGTTAGGGGAGTCCGTTCTTTATAAACTATTTTCAAACTTCATATTTAGTCAATGTGGGAGTTAGATTTTTCCCAATACTCCCCCTCACACCTAGTAGTACGTAGCACTATTAGTCTTGGTGGGTAGCCTAGCTCATTAACAAATTTAGGATAGACTTTGATACTACATACAATTACGGCCCACCTCTTTTAGGCAGTGTATTTTTTGAATATTTGAGTATATAAGGAGGTAGATTGAGAAATTCCCCTCATTTGGTTGAGGGGTGTCAATTTCTTAAAAACTCTTTTCAACGTGAAATATGACTTTTTCAGTTTTCTCAATGTCAAACACATCATATTTTTTATTATGCTCGTAGCATGCTTCCAATGTAATAGTTAGTTTGAAGATAATTGATTTACTTTAGATGGCACTAGAATTTTACACAACTCTTAGTAACAATAACTCTGGTAGATACAAGTATTTCCTCGCTGAAATTCATGGATAGTATTGATGAGGAACATACAATTTCTCAAGTCTGGATTTGTAACCTAGATTTGTTATTTGCTGCAGATGCTGTCATCTAAGGATGTTAACTTTGTTGGCTACACATATAAGAATTATGAAATCGTGAATGATAATCATCTATCTGGAATGGGTTAGTACATCTTCAACTTTGTTGCAATTGTTTTGTTGAACCTATTCATCTTGCTTCCATAATTTTATTCCATTATAAAAAAAGTTCCTTTTCAACATAATGTTGCTTGTACTCGGTTACTCTTTTGCATTGGTGACATTTATAAATCTAACGGAACGTCTTGTTTGAGGAAGCTTTATATTTTATAGTAGAAACTAAGGTGTTTTGCTACAGGATGGAAATTTTTATCTAGTAATGAAACTTGCAAACTCTTCACATCAGTAACTAATTTTTTATTTTTATTTTGATGCTTCAGTTCACTTCAATAAACTGTGATCCTGTCTATCCTTACAAACTTATGTGATTTATGCACTCCTTGTCTTTATTGTTCCCCCAGCCCCCCAAATTTTATTTTTCTGTTTCCTAGTTGATTCGTCATTGTAACTTTATGAGTGTGTTATTTTTTCAGCTGAGCTGAAGAAGAAGAGCACAAAACCTAAGCGGCCATCTATTAAGACCCTATTTGGTAAGAAGAATATGCTCATTATTTTTCTTTTCTTTTTGAGTGTTTTTTTCTTCATACTGTAATAGTAGCAATGACTAATGATTTGCTTGAGATCAAATGGTTCACTTTACCTGTGGTTAATGTTGTTGATTAACCTAACGATTTATGATTATTTGCCTCCGGCCCCTCCAGCCAAATTTTAACCATTGGATTATTCTAACAGTCAGTTAAATTAATCCAACGACTTATTTTTCTGGAGAGACTGCATACTCTTGATCTTACTGCTACTAGTAGAGACATCAATTTCTTAACATCGATAAAAAAATATTGAAAACTCCAACTGTCTTCTTGTTTTTGTTTAATTAACTGTGCAATTTACGTGCTACAGATGATGATTCGGCTTCGAGTGCCAATCAACCTGGCCAAGGGAGCTACTCAACAGGAAGCTCCAGAGGAAAGTGAATTATCACAGTGATAGAAAGTAGAAACAAACCAATAATACTTTACAGGTTTATAGATGGATTAGTAAATGCAAAGATGAATGCTGATTGTTTTACTCTTTCATACATTCTTTTGTTACTTATGGGAGGGGTAACCTCTGAAACTGTGGTTTTGGGTTGAGTGAGGTATTTGTCTCTGTTTAGAAAAATCTCTAGATATATGTTTCTGTACATTATTGGTCGGTGGTGTATTCTTTTGTTCACCATTTTTTTAAACTGCAATCTGATATAAGTGGTTTATGTTATTAATATATTGTAATTAAGTCACTGCTTAAGTGATGACTTAATTTGTAAGAATGCTTTTTTATTTCTTCTATCATAAAGAAAAGGTTGCTTTTTATTTCTTGTACGACTCCAAGAACTCCATTTTCTACAAATCCAATATTTTTTCTCACTCTTTCTTCAATATACGTATCACTTAAGTAAAAGTGTCGGAAAAAAATTATGGTCTTTTGAGTTATTAGAGAGGGGAAAGTTAAATATTTTGCTAGTAATTTTTATTTTTAGTCTTAGACTATGTTTGGATGAAGAATTTTAATAAGGAAAGATAATTCTTTAAACAAAATATAAAATGACTAGATTAAATTCTGATTAAATAAAAAAAAAATGAAAAATTGTTAAAATGATAAAAATTTAAGAAGTATTATTGTTTAAGTTGAATTTAAATAATTTTAGAAAATAATATTTAGGGTTAAATACACTTTTCCCCCTGTAATGTTAGCGAGTTTAGGGTTACCCCTGGTAAAGTTATTTTTTCAATACCCCCCTTATGTTATGTAGATTCCTTCATAGAACCCCCTAATATCCAGGTGGCATGGAATCTTGGTTTTTATTTCGACGTGGCTTTTAATTTTTTATTTTCACATGTGAATCTTCATTAGGTCTCCAGCATGGCATAAACTAGAAATTAGGGTTCCAAATCCATCCCTCTCTCTCTGTGAAATCCATCCCTATCCCAAATTCATCCCTCTCTCTCTTCGTGAAATTCATCCCTACCCCAAATCCATCCCTCTCTTCATCTTCGTCCGTGTTCCTTCATCCGGGTTATGGTGGCAAGAAGGCATCTTCCACAGTGAAGTTGGAAATGACTTACCAAGATGTGGATGCAATGAAACCATGAAGTTGTGGGTCTCAAGTCAATTGAAAACCCGGTCGCAAATTTTGGAAATGCAGAATTATATGGTGAGCAATTTTGAAGCATTTTATTATTTTGAGTTTGATTTCAAATTAATTGTTGGTGGTGTTTGTCTCAAATTGCAGAATGGGTGCGGTTTATTTTGTGGGATGATTTGGTCATGAGTTTGCGATGAAAGAAACCAATCCGTCCGGATGCCAATGTGAAGTCAACAAGGCTTATTTGATTGAATTTGCTAAAGAGATTGTTGAGGAGATAGATTGCAGTCGGAAAGCTTAACAAGTTAGAAAATCAAGAAAAGATTGCAATGGAAAAGAGGAAAAATTTATGGTTAATGTTTGTAATTGGTCTATCATGGATGTTGATAGACTATGGTTAAGTTAGTCTAATGAGTCATCATGTAATTGTTATGTCATTAGTGTTTTTCAAGAATGTAATGTTGAACTTGTAATGTGTTCATCAATGAACTTGTAATGCTCATCAATGATATAAGTTCTTTTCATTTCCAACTGTTTTGAGATTTGCTGTCAAATTTTAATGTTTTATGAAGGTTGGAGCTCCAAATGATGTTGGAAAAAGGAGTGAAGTTTGAGATTGAAGCTTTATCGTGCATGCACTTTCATTCTTGATGAGTCTTATATACCATCTAAAATTCATGGTCAAGTTAACATCTAGAGTGTTCCAGAATGGGCTTGCGCACAGTTGCGCACATTTCATTATGTTCCATTTATTACGCTTTTGGAAGATCAATGCCCTTCTCTAATTCAATACAAATGTTTTATTGGATACCACGTTGTGAGTTTTCGAGTTAGTATCCTTTTGCGGTGTTTAAGTTACTTTCGATTCTGAGAATGGTTTCATTTGGTATTTTAGAGTAGCGGGTATTGATCAATTTTGATCAATTTTGTCTACCGATTAAAGATACTATATGCCATTGTTACCAAGGGTGTAAGATTGAGGTATACATCCATGTCTAGGGACAAGTTGAAAGGTCCTATTCTCCCCCAAACTGTTGAAATCACTGACTCAACTCAAGTATTATGCAATGTTTTAATAACAACTAACTAACATATGGGTAGCACTTGGATTAGCAAATGACCATTGCTATATACACTATTTTTCATTCAACCATAAAGATATCATTCAAAGTATGTGTAAAGGAATTAAAAAGAGCCTTTGTCAGAAAATGAATCTTAAAAGTGTTTTTGATCTCTCACCACATAAAGTATCCATAACCACAACATGCTTGACCACACTTCTTTATTGCATTTTAAAGTTTACACATTGAACAAAAGTGTTACTGTCCATACAATACTAAGAAACATGAGGAAAAATGCATAGAGAATGTAGCATAGATGAAGCAGTGGAATTTATCGACAGAATGCCAGTTGAGCCGGATGAGATGATCTGGCAGACTTTGTTAGGAGCATGTAGGATTCATGGATATGTTGAGCTAGGGGAGACTGCTGCTCAAAAGATTCTATCAACTCAACCGGAACATTCTTCCACCTATGTTCTTTTGTCCAACACTTACATGGAATCAGGGTTACTTGAAGATGGAGTTAGTTTGAGAGATGCCATGAAAGCACGAGGCATTAGAAAGGAAGGAACCAGGGTATAGTTGGATTTCTGTGAGAGGTGAGGTTCATAAATTTTATGCTAGAGATCAGCAGCATCCCCATAAAGATAAAATCTACACCATGTTAGAAGAGTTGACTAGGAATATTAAGTACATGCATTATGAACAAGAATTAAGTATAATATTGAATAACTCCGTGTCTATTCAATTAATTAAAACATTTACAAACAAATGATCAAGGGATATACTTGATCTCTCTCAACTAACTTAATTGAACTTAACTAATTTAAGAAACAACTAATTAACCTAACTAATGACTAATTGATACTCTAATACCATAATTGATACAAAAGGATTACAAAATACATGTCTTCAAAGATCGGTTGGCATTACAAAAGAGTTTTCCAAAAGGATTACAAAATACATAAACATAATAATCGGTCCCTCATTTTGAAGTGGGTATGTCTTCATTTTCGGTAGGGTAATTGGTTTGTCACTAGATATTCCTTCATTATGGGTCTTTTAAACCAACTCAACTTGATCCTCTCACTTTGCCTTCTTTTGATGATAGGTTTTTTCAACCCTTTTACGGATTGTTTTGTGATTGAGGCAGCCACACTAGATCTGTTTGACTCATAATAGTTGGAACAGCATATCATTGGAGGTGTGGATCATTGAACAGCACATTTGTTGGAACATCATATCGAGCGGGCATATCGATGCATTGGCATATCATTTGCGTTGGCATATCGATTTATTAGAGCCATATCGGTTACATGTCTTTTTAGGTTTCTCTACAATGTAAGACACAATGTATGGTTGTCATCACAATGCATATCACAATGAAGAATGTAAGATGAATGTAGAATGTAAGACAAAATGTATATCACAATGAATTACCTTTCTTTTAAGTGCATTGGGATCTGAGTGGTAGCCTTACAAGTCATAGCATTGTGACCAAAATTATCACATTTGGTGCACTTATATGCAACACCGGATCTTCTCTTCCTTGCACCATCCTCTCCACTTTCTCTTATCCTAATCTTCTTAGGTCTACGACCATTTTATATGCGGTGGTAGGTGGTTCCATCTCAACCACATATCTTGACCATTGATTGGACTTCTTGAAAATCCATAACATAGTGCAAAATTTTCTCTTGTGTAACAAGCATCAACAAATTCATCGGGTTTTGCTTTTATAACTCGGGCAGCTGATGCCTACATGGAATTCCTACTAATTCCCAAAATTACAACTACATGACCTTTTAGCAATGTCAACAATAAATTCATGTGTGTTGTAACTATGTGTAACTGAAAAGTCTCAAGAATTGACCATGTTGGCAACCAATGACCACTATTTAACACCTCATTATCTAACCTTCTCCTAGGTATTGGCATCACCTTATGTGGCCAATTTTCTAGTTTACTTGCAGGTGGATAACCTATTCATCGATATTTTCTTATCCACTCACACATTGTGAGTATAGGTTTGTCCTAGCAGCTAGAATGGTAGCATTAAAAGACTCGAGATATTATTCATCAATGTATCACATTTAGGGTAAAAGAAAAGGCATGCTTACATTTTGGTAGGAACGACCATCAACCAAGTCCAAGCATTGGGATGCATTCTTCAATTCATTCATCTTTTGGACCCATGCACGATAGTATGTGGCTTTAGCACTCCCATCATTAAATCTCTAATAAGGGCTCCTCCACCAAACCTTTTCTTGAAATTAGCATACAAGTGCCTAAGACATAATCTATGCTCAATAGTATCGACAATTCTTCAAATACACCACAAGTCCCGATACAAAATAGAAATTTTTCAACATTTAGAGAATAGAATAATTTGCAATAAAGATAGAGTTAAATACATACCTTCATTGATCGAGATAAATACATATCTTCTATCCGACCAATATCCTCCATTAGTAGTTGTATAAACCATCTCCAACTCTCCTTTGTTTCATTTTCAACCACACCAAATGCCAAAGGGAAGTATTGATCATTAGCATCCCCGCCACATAATAAATGCCACCATACTTGGTCTTTAAGTGACATCCATCAACCCCACAAATGGTCGCATCCATGAATAAAGCCTTTCTTACAACCATCAAAAGAAATAAAATGACCCAAACCTTGGTTGTATGGATGGACTAGGTCTTTCTACATTTATCTTCACGGTGTTGCCATGGTTTACCCTTCTTAGTTCTTCGCATACCTCCATATGGAAGCATCGATTGTCAAGATCACCTTCAATTATCTTCTTGGCAATTAGCTTAGCCCTCCGTGCTTTTGCAACAGAATACCCACGAATATGTTTGCCTCATATCTTGGATGATGTCTCTTATCCGTATTAAGTTTGCATCCTCTTTACCACATGCTTGGACAACCACTTTGAGCTAGCGGACTTGTTGTTCAAAACCCTAGCACATGTGTGCTTATGTACAAGTGTTTTTATAGCAAAAGTCTCCTGTGGCCCACCTTAGAGCATAAGACTAAAACCCACATTTATGCTTACACACCACCCTTACCCTATCTCCTCATTTTCACAAAAGAAATTTCCTCCCATTAAGCGACCACTCACGGATAGCCCTAAAGTCATCAAGTGTGTTGAATTCCATACCCACTTGAATATAAAGTCTTTGTTTAGATGCTCTTTCCTAAACCTAGCATACTTGGGCCTTTCTTCATCACAAGAATCATCTGGGTCAGAACTATTCAACTCATCACTATAGTATACATCATCTGAATCCATACTCTTATTGGGCTCCTCCATACTATTATTGGGCTCCTCCATACTGTTAATAGGCTTAGTAACATCTATTCCTTTAAAACCATCAAAGTAAGCAGTAGCTCTTTCATCTTCACTGTCATCTAACCCCTCTACCTTCTCCTCATCTAACCCATCAATTCCATTATCAGGGGGGTGGTCATCATCATTCACACATTTAGGTTCCCTATCAGCAGGGTCCATGTTCCCAGTACTATGTTCAACATACAAATCTCCTTTCACATTCATTACACTAAAGTATAGAGCAAAATCAACAGCATCATCATCTTTCCTAATCGAAAAAACCATCTTCAATTTCTAAAACTTTTGTCCATACCCTAACACAATCACCTTATACCTAACCTACTCAACAACTTCTCAATGTTATCCATGTTCCAATTTGAAACATGTATCCCATTAACGTCGTATCCGTACCCCTCGTATATAATTTCTTCTTCAAAACCTCAGAAATTCACCCCATGGTGGAGTGTAACACTAAAGTGTTGTGAATCCTGTCAATATATTATACCCACATGTCAAAGATTGTTGATTTCAAAATTTTACCCTACGACATTGATGAACTTCAAATTTTTACTAACCTCGGACTTTGGACACTTCACTAAGCTCGTCTTCACTGAGCTGGATCGCTTCTTCGTATTCCCTGAGGTTGTCTTCATCTTCGCGTCTTCTTCGTCTTCTTCGTCTTCGTCTTCTTCATCTTCGTCTTCTTCGTCTTCGTCTTCCCCTTCGTCTTCCCTGCTATGTTCAGAACCCTAATTTTCTAAGGGGGTATTTGAAATTAAAAAGTGTAAAATGACACATAATCACTTTAACAAAATTAAAAATATGCCAGGTGTAGGACCTCTTATTAGATTCCATGCCACCTGGATATTAGGGGGTTCTATGAAGGAATCTACATAACATAAGGGGGGTTTACAAAAAATATTTTTACAGGGGGGTAATCCTAAACTCGCTAACATTACAGGGGGGAAAAGTGTATTTAACCCTAATATTTAAAAGTAAGAAATTTCATTTTTTTTCTTAGACTATTAATTGGAAAATGTTAAATTAATTCTTTTAAATTTCCAATTAATCTTCATGTTATTTTTAATTTTAAAAAATTACAATTTATTAAATAATTTTCAAATTTTACAAAATGATTTTTTAGAATTTCAAATATTGCAAATCGATTCCTATTTTTTCAAATGTTAAATTTGACTAAAATTTTTTTAGCTTAAACTGTTATTTTTTTATTTATGTGTTTTTAATATTTTGGTCCTCTTATTTTAGAATTCTGTTTTTTTTTTCTTCAATTTTATTTTTATTTTTAATGAGTTGGCAATGATATTTAGGGTAATTTATTATTCAATACTTTTTTATAAATAAATTAATAATATTATTTACTTTTTGTTATAAATATATTTTGAAATTATTTAATACGTATTAATTTTAAAAGAATCTTTATGGGCTTAAGACCCAAGTCTTTCGTAACATCTCTACAGCCCACAATGTTCATTGTATTCTACAGGCTTAATATTCTTTTTGATCTCTTAACTCTATCGAGGATTTATTTTTTCACCCGTTATATTTTACTTGCCACCCTTTCAAGGGTATGATTTTACCATCATATCCTTCTGGAAAAAAAAAATGTTTTTACCAAATTGAGGATGTACTAGAAATTTCGAATCTCATACCCGAAATTTTTAATAAATTTGAAAAAAAAATTTAACACCGAAAATTTAGGGAGTAATACCGGAAATTTCAAAAAAATTACTGAAAATTTCTAAAATTTCCGGCATTTTTCAGAATTTAAAAAAAAAATGGATATTTGGGGTGTCTGGAAATTTCAAGAAATCGAGAATTTTCCGATAGAAAAACAGAAATTTTTCGAAAAAATAATATATTTTTTGATACTGTGTATTTGAAATTTCCGGTATACGAAAATTTCAAGTTTCTAGTATCCAAAAAATTTTTTTTTTATTCTGTATTTGAAATTTCCGATATACCGGAAATTTCAAATTTCCAGTATAAAAAAAAAATTCAAAAAATTTGTGGGATATCGGAAATTTTAACAGGGGTAAAGTTAGAATAAAAGAATTTAGGGGATGCCAAGTAAAATGAAAGGGGTGGGAAGATAAATCCTCAACTCAATCACTAAGTCCATTTTAGTCCTCTTTCTTTTAAAACGACCAAATTAATCCCTTAGGTTATCAAAATTGTATCACATTTCATTTTTTATTTACTATTTTTTTTAGAAAAAATTCTTTTACTCTACCCAAGGTGAAAGCGGTGTTATTCGGGTTTATCTTTGTTTCAAATTTTAAAATCATTAATAAAAGTTGTTTCTGTTATCCAAATGTGTTTTATTTTATGTTTTTTTTTTGGAAAATGGTAATTAGAAAAACCCTTTTAATAATAAACAAATCGTTGATAAATCTGCATAATTACTTGTTGCATTTATTTGTTTCTAAAGTCAAGCATAACATGTGCAGATTAACTAATAAAATCGTTGAAAACAATGACCCTATGCCTTCTCCCAACTTTGAATATCATGTGTATCAAGTTGAAGAAGATGAGTTGATGAAATTTTGGAAGAGGTATCTCGGTTGCTTGAGCACGAGGAGAAGACCATTCAACCATATAAAGAGTCGTTGGAAACAATTAACTTGGGTTCCGAAGAAGATTGAAAGGAAATCAAGATCGAGGCACTTCTTTATCCAGATGTGAAATGTAGGTCGACTAATTTGTTGAAAGAATATGTTGATATATTCGTTTGGTCCTATCAAGACATGTCTGGTTTAGATATTGATATTGTGGAGCATCGTTTACCACTAAAACCAGAATGTCTGCCTATAAAGCAGAAGTTAAAAAGGACTCACCTTGATATGGGAGTTAAAATCAAAGAAGAACTTTTAAAGCAAATTGATGTCGGGTTCCTTGTGACATCAATTTATCTTTAATGAGTTGCCAATATTATTCCTATTCCAAAGAAGGATGGAAAAGTCTGCATGTGTGTAGATTACTGAGACTTGAACAAGGCTAGTCCAAAAGATGATTCTCCTTTGCCACATATTGATATGTTGGTATATACTAATGCAAAATCCAATCTTTTCTCATTTATGGGCGGAGTTTCCAGATACAATCAAATTAAGATGACTCACGAGGACATGGAAAAAACAATGTTTATCACATTCTCAGGAATATTCTATTACTGAATGATGCCTTTAGGGTTGAAGAACGCTAGTGTGACGTACCAGAGGACTATGACAACCCCATTTTATGATCTGATGCATAAAGAAATGTAGTACTATGTTAATGATATGATCGTCAAATCTCAAATTGAAGAAGGGTCGTGTAGAGGACTTGTTAGAGTTGTTTCAGAATTTGAGAAACTACTGTCTCTATTTGAATCCAAATAAGTGCACATTTGGTCTTCGTTCTAGAAAATCGTTGGGCTTCATTATTAGCTAGAAAGGTATTGAAGTTGATCCTAATAAAGTTAGGGAAATTCAAGAAATTCCTACTCCAAGAACTGAAAAGCAAGTCAAAGGTTTCCTCGGATGTCTGAATTATATTTCTAGATTTATTTCTTATATGAGTACTACTTGTGAGCCAATCTTCAAGCTTCTGAAGAAGGATCAAGGTTGTGTATAGGCGGATGATTACTAAAATTCTTTTTATAGTATCAAAGAATATCTCCTTGAGCCTTCAGTTTTGCTCCCTCGTGTTGAAGGAAGGTCTTTGATCATTTATCTAAACGTGTTGGATAACTCCATGGGTTGTATCTTGGGTCAATAAGATGAAACTGGTAAAAAGTAGTATGTCATTTATTATCTGAGCAAGAAGTTCACCGATTGAGAGTCACAATATTCATTGCTAGAAAAGACATGTTGTGCTTTGTCCTAAGCCGCTAAGCGTCCACGACAATATATGTTGAGGAAGAAACTATCTGTCAACCTTATCAATGTTTTTCTATCTTTGTTTGCAGCAGAAGAAGCATCAGATGGTAAACCTTGGTATTATGATATCAAACAAAGATAGAAAGAAATTGAGAAGGTTTAAGGTGGTTTCTTCCTCAACGAAGATATCATGTAGATGGTTTTGCTTAGATGCATCGGTAAACTCGAAGCAGGCATGTTAATGCATGAGATTTATAAGGTCATTTTGGTACTCATGGCAATGGACATTCAATGGCTTAGAAGATTCTTAGAGGTTGTTTACTATTGGTTGTCAATGGAATCTAACTTACAAATTCGCGAAGAGGTGCCACAAGTGTCAGATTTATGCCAACAAGATTCATGTGCCTCCAACTCTTCTCAATGTTATCTTCTTTCCATGGACTTTCTCTATGTGGGGTATTGACATGATTGTAATGATTGAACCTAAAGCTTCGAATACACATTATTTCATCTTAGTGGCTATTGATTATTTTTTCAAGTGGGTGGAAGCAGCATCTTATACAAATATGACCAAATAGGTTATGGTCTGGTTTATCAAAAATAAAAGTATCTTTTGGTATGGTTACCGAGCATGTATGAGTAATGAGATTTTTTACAGTATCTCTCACCTTCCATTACTTTTTAGTCTTAGTCAGTAGAGAATTTGCACCAGATTGAGATGGATGTTTCCTTCCTTTCCAATATCTTCAAAACTCTATTGAATTGACTTCCGAGTAACACAATAGTGTCTAACAATCTTTCCTCAAAATCCATAGTACAAAAAATATACTCTCCCAATAAACAAAATAAGGTGTATGCTGTTGAAGCGGTAAAGCGAGCAAGCAAAAAGTAAAGTATCATTTTTACCGGGTGATATATACCGGTTAGGTTATATCGTATCGTGTCCACAGAGATTGGTTATTGATTCGTCGTTTGACAATTCTACCGTTAATGAGTTTGGGATTAAAAGAAATGAAAATAAAAGACAAAAATTAAATGAACTAAAAACTATAAAGGATAGACAACTTGTCCGGAACGAATGTAAACTATCCGTCACAAACTTAAATTTATCACCCATGTCATACTCGGCCTACGATACGCGTCCGTGTCATCACATACCTCTCACAACCTTGGTTATTTCTAACCCAAATTGAGAATCCTCCCGAATCATCTCAATAGCCATGTTTGGCCTATCTCAACAACACAGAAGTCAACTGCGTCACCTCCATAACCATCTATAGCATACTTCACCAACGCAGAGGCATTAAGATCAGTTACTCTAAAGTGAATGTTAGATCTAAGCCCATTTCTAGTATTCAGAAACTAACATATAATCATCATAGGTAAGAATCTAAGCAATTTATCTCTAGTAAAGCTCAAACCCCTAACATAGAGTAAAAACCTAAGACAATCACCAACACAGATTCGTAAAGCAAACTTTATACAACGCCAAGAACGACAAATATACATGAGTTATGAGTAGATATACATACAAAATCCAAAAAAAGAGATTACAAAGAGAAGAAGAGGAACCAAACATTTCTTGGTTTGTCAACACCAATCGACGAGAGATTCGACTCCGGATCATCCAAATGCAAGCTCCAATGTTGTTTTCCAAGCAAATCTATCAAAAAAATGATATTGATGGTGTTGGGACTCAAAAATACTCAACCAATGACCTAAAAATGTGTTTTTAGCCCCTTTTAAAGAATTCTGATATCGTAGGGCGCGCTAAGCCCGGTATTTTCGCGCTAAGCGCGGTCTGTGCTGTCCTGAAAAAAATCAGCATCTTGTTTTTGCCATATCTTGAGAACCGTAACTCGGAATTGCGCCCGGTTTGAAGCGTTGGAAAGCTTATTAAATTTCTTATCTAACCAAGACAAAATATCAATCAAATTGATGATTTTTATTCTTTGATTTTGAGCCTTATTCATTGATGAGTTGCTCAAATCGCGCGTTTGAAGTCGTGTCTTCGACACTTTATTACTCAATGCTCCAATTATGAATGAATACCTATAAAATAGATGAAAAACTATCAAATGATACAATATTTACACAAATAATCAATTATTCTATTATGTACACATTTATACAAAAAACGGGGGATTTATTCGAAGAATATCAACAAAAGAACCGATAAGTGCCACTAAACATATATACAAAATAACTAAATTTTGGCACTTATCATATGCTCTAATGGCAACTGAAATTTTAGAACTTACAATACAGATGTCAATATTGATGTCCTAACACCAACACAATGCCAAGACAAATTTTATGACATCATTTGCTGACAAAAACACTTGCTAAAATTGAACATTATACAGAAAATAAATTGAAGAAAATTAAACAACACAATCAATTGTTAACCCAGTTTGGTGCAACGTCACATACTATGGGGACTACCAAGCCAGGAAATAATTTCAGTATGAAAGTATTAATTCAAAGCCTAAGCAATCCCAATTTACAACTTCTCAGCTAATCACTACCTTGTGCAACTTCTACCTAGAAACCTTATATATATATATATATATATATATATATATATATATATATATATATATATATATATATATATATATATAAGATCCCCATCTCACTTCCAATCACCTCAATGATACCTACTATCACAAACCCGTGACTAGAATCAAAACAGCCAAATAGAATATTACACTTCAAATAAATAATACTTAGTTTTTCTTAAAAGCTTAACCAATAACAATAATCAATAATTTGTTTAAAAGCTCATGAGTGAGAATAATCATTCTACCTCAATGTATCAAAAAATACACGAGTGACATATAAAGAAAACACAAAGACCTTGAAAGACTCCCAAAACTAAAAACCCTTATATTGCACCAACAGTTTCTTCAATGTGAATGCTTGCTATTTTAGGTTTAGTAAGTCCTTATTTATAGAATCTTGCATAATAGGCTTAGACTCCCCAAATCAAATTCAATATTCTGTTTTAAATCAGCTGCAGAATCTTCACACAAAAATAGGAACAAATATTCAAAGTTTCCTAAAAATTCTCCAAGAACCTTTTTATTAAATCAAATTAAATATGCACTTGTTCATAATAAAAATCTCCTTGACATGCGCAAAATAATGAGATATATTCAAAAAGATCTCACTAAATAAATTAAAATTTGTCAAAAGATATAACAACATCACCTTTTGTATAACATGCCAAGATGTTAAGACATATGACTTAACATCTGACTGGTATATATGGCAGCAAAATGTGTCATGACAGTTGGTCAAGATGTTGTGACATCTTGCTAAACATCGGTTTATAACCATGTTTTAGCAAAATTTATGCCAATCATAAATCCATAAAACTAACATTATTAATCTGAAGTATCTTAAACAACATTATACAAATATGATATTAATCGAAGATTCAACCAAGAATGAAAGAATAATTAAAACTCACTGTTATATTATGATACTATTTGATAACTTTTTTATTTCCTGAAACTAATGGTATTACTATAAATATTATATATTTATCTTTGTTAAGATACATAAATAAAATAAGAAGATATAGTTGGGTTTCAGTTGTTTTGTCTCATCTATATAGCTCTTTGTGTAAAATATATATATACATATACTTGTTCATTTATCCTTGCGCCTTCTTGCGACCAATTCATACCACACACCCAAACACAAAATGAAGAGCATGACCTATACCGCCAACAACCATATACTGCCACCACATCTTGCCATGACACTGATGACGCACATGATACCATCACATCCTACCAAAACACCCAATCAATATAAAACCAAACATCACACAACCAAAGAATTCGAACATCACACTGAAAAAGCACCAAACTAACACATGTTTTTCAAACACTACAAGAAACATTAATTCGTTTCCAAAACCGAGGGGATACGATCGATAATTTGTTAGATAACATTAATGTCCCGAGACCTTCGCACCAAGCACCTCTAGCTCAGACGAATGCTATGAGACTCCAGACACCTCAAGAAAATCGTGGAAAACCTCGAGGAAAAGTGAATGCACTGTGGTATAGAACTGGTGGGTGTTATGATTGAGTGGGTCATTAAAATTCTCTCAAATAGTTATGTATTATTTTATGCAATAATATTATAATTTAATTTTTTCTATTTAACATTTTTTATTTTTTGTTGTTAAAATAATTAAAAATAAAATAATCAAATACAACATGGAGCCATGTGGGATGACACATTATCCTATTTCTTACATGCATGCGCCGTTGTCAGTGGCATGCCATTAAAGCATGCGCCATAGGCAATGGTACCTAGGACCAAATTAGAGTGCATGCGCCACAGGTAGTGGCGCATCCTCAATGTGATTAAAAATGTATTTGAAAAGTGTCTACTTTGGTAACTCATTTGAAATGATGGTAATTTCAGTATTATTTTAATAAAAAATATGGTTAATTTAAAAAAAGTCCCAAATTTAAGCTACAAAATTATTAAACTCCTAAATCTCTATAGATGCGCCTCAACCAATAGAATAAAAAAAATTTATTATTTCATTAAGAGATAGAACACTATTGAAATCCACTAAGGCAAAACACATATCACCTATAAGGGGTACTTTAACTTTGACAGATGAACCCAAATATCCTTTTCTCTCTCATAAATTACATTGAATCAACACTTTATAATCACACTTAGTTCAAATACACACCAATAAATCCTACACCAATAAAGAAAAATATTTATCTGCACTTAAAAATACAACAAATATAGAGAATACCTTGACTATTCCTCAAAGTTTCAACACAAATCAAATTGCAGAAAACATCCCCTTACTACAAGACATAAAGGGTATCATCCACCAGCTCAAACTTTGTCTCCTGTATGGAAACTAAATCCAAGTGGTTTTCATGGGTTAAACTTTTCACCTTCTTCTTCACCCTATATCATTAACCCCATAATGTTGATGGTTGAACATATAATTAATTTACTTGTCTAAACTTCCTGAAAAACTTCTGAGAAAGGTTATATTATGCTCTAGGGTGAGATGAAAATCAGACAGGATGAATTCATAGTTTATTACAGTGGTTGAAAGCTTCCGGTGTGGTGCAAAAGGGGTGACATGAAATGGGTAGATGATAAATGATTTGAATACCTGTGTAGTGGCGTGTTTTACTCTTTGAATACGAGGATAAATGGTAATTGCACGTATGTGGAACAATGTGATATACAACAGTAGTTTGATTAATCTGGAGAGATTAGCATGACGTCCTCGTGTAGGGTATTATACGGCACATAGAAAAATGGAAGTACATGTTCCTTGTGGGCGTGAGTTGTCTGAATAGCTTATGTTCCTCTTGATAGGCACAAGGTCATATCTGAACCTCCTTCAAGTCTTATGCGGACACAAGCCTTTCCACTTCCGCATTTAGTCTAGGGTCCCAACACTTGAGATCAATATTTGGAACTTCTGTATGGGGCATCAACAAGGTAAAGCTCATCCCTTTCCATCTCTAAGATATTTTGGCAGTAGTCTCAAGCGGTCTATTGGTCTCCTCGAATTGTACCGACTCGCCCATCAGGAAGTGAATATTTTAAGGCTTAGTACAAAATGGAAACGACTATCCTAGGGTCTTTATGGTCGGTCGCCCAAGAATGATATTATACGACAACATGGCATGCACAATAAGGTAGCCAACGTCAACCTCATTGGCGTTTGCTTCCTATTCACACGTGGTTTATAGGGAGAATGACCCATTATTTGTACATGTCCGCATGATGATCCCGTTAACAAACTACTCAACGTTTTTACATGGTTAGGGTCAAGCTGTAATTTTTTGTAGACGTCATAGAACAAGACGCCAGTGGAGCTACCATAATAAAATTCACTTGATATCCTTGTTGTGATGTTGCATAGTGATTATAAAGGGATCATCATCGGGGTTGATTCTAAGTGCGTCCTCCTCGAAGAAGGTGGTGTTACCCCCTAATTTCCTATAGGGATTTTGGAAAATCCAAGGGATATTATATTTACTACAAGCACCCGCCCTGTGTATTTCCTCTGGGAGGGTTTGAAGTTACTTCCACCGACGAAACCTTCGACAATAGTGTTTGTGTTGTAAGTTAGAGTTTTATCACCCGTCTTCGGAAGAAGTATGAATGAAGTTGAAGTAGGAATGTTGTCCAAGTTAATTTTACCCGGACCACGGTGGACACCTCTGTACTTGTCAAAAGTATAAGTGCATGTGTTCCTCCTACAAAGGCAGGGGGACTTGGAGGCTTAAGTATGTATATTACACTATATAGTGGTTAGAACTTGTCCATGGCGAAGAGAAGTCTCGTACGGTGGTGTTTTATGGTTGTTTTAGGAGTCCTGCTCACGTATGCGAGAGAACTTGTAGATGAATGATGTGCTTTGGTATAAATATAAAATGAGCGTGATCAACGTGAGTTAAGACCTGTCCTATTTCTCGTAGAGGAAAATGTATTTATATAGGCCTCTAGGGCCTAAGGTTCTCTTGAAAAAGGTCGCCATCCACTCAGTCAATGGTGAATAATTGAATCATTATTTCCATGGAGAATGCGAGTCAGTTACTGACCATTACTTCTATCTGCCCAAAAAACGTCTTATCCCATGTTTTTTTTTAATGATTTAGCGTTAAGAAGACCTTAGGACAATGCGATACCTTCCCTTATACGACATGTTATTATCACCTCTCTTAAACCGTCCTTTGACCATCACCTTGATAAAATTTCTTTGCAAATATAACACTATACCATAAAATTTACTGCTCAACTTATATATAAATATATATATAAAAATAAATCACTTTATATTTAAATCAATTTTAATCATAATCATAATCAATTAAGATAAAACCAACTCTATCACTTAAAGCCAAACACTCACCAAATAGCCAACATAATTTAAAAATACTACTTTTCATTATTAAACTCCACTTTTACATAAATAAGAGTATCCAAACATTAATTATTTAACTTTTATCTTACTTTTAATCATAATAAATTTATTCAATTAACTTTTGTGTTGAATTTAATACTCATTAATTTATTTGATTTGTCTTCTGTAAATTTAAGAAATGTAGAATAAAAACGTTGAATTACAAATAAAAAATAATTTAATAAATATACATTACATACATTAATATTCAAATGTATTAAAAAATAGAACTTAATTTATAATAGTGCCAAATGGTGCCAAATGATGTACATAAATTTTACTGGAAAAAATCATCAATCTGTCCAATCATCCATGTCATTTTAAAATCACCTCATTCATTAGATGTCAGTCTAAAATTATTATACATTGTGCTTCAATTTTCTAATAAACAAATAATTTTCCCATTAAAAAAATGAAGAAAATCATTTACAAAACCACATCAAAGTTAGACTAGTTTGGACAGTCATCCATTTTATGTTCTTTCCTCATCTCATCTCTCTCTCTCTCTCTCTCTCTCACTTTCTTTTCTTTTCCAGAATCACAAAATTCTCCTACAAATTCACTCCATCTCCTTCAACACACAGATCCAAAACAGAGTACCAAATTCAACACCCATCTCAGGGCAATCCCAAATTCTACACTTTTTCAACTTTCCTCACTATTCACTATTATTCCCCAAATTCACTCCCATTTTTGTCGCTATTTTACCTCTTTTCTTCTCACAACAGAGAAAAACAGTTTCTTTCACTCACTCCACAATCCTGACTGTACTCGATTCAACGTGCAGTGAGGGTTTTGTAGATTCTATAGTTCTTGATCTTATTTTCATCGATCAATAATCAAAATCACTTTTTTATCTGTGCTTTTATTTGGGGTTTTGATTGTCGGGGAATCGGGATTAGTAAAGCTTAAATTTTGGAAATTTTTCAGCACTTTCGGATCTCAATTTTCATGTGAAATCTCGTTGGATCTAAGATTGTGGTTTGGAATAGATAGAATAAGCTGTTTGATGCGTGTAGTGGAGTGGTTTTGTGATTTAGTGAGGGTTAGGAGTTTGGGTTTTTGATAATGGATCATGTTATTGGTGGAAAATTCAAACTTGGGAGGAAGATTGGGGGTGGTTCATTTGGAGAGCTTTACTTGGGTATGTTTGCGTCTTATCTATTGTTTTGGTAGAATTATGAGGCTTGTTTCTTTTGACTTTTGAATGTTAATTCGGGTTTCGATGGTTTTGTTTGTTTCAGGTGTGAATGTGCAAACTGGAGAGGAAGTTGCTGTCAAACTGGTGAGTGCAGTTACTGTCTTCTATAACTGCTTAGGAATGTTGATTGTGGATGTTTTCTAGTGCTTATATGAGTTTTAGTTGCCGTAGTTGTTGTTTCTGTGAAACAATATGCATGTCAACAATTAGAAGTTATAATTTTGTTTACTGGTTAATTGAACTTCAGTTAGGGAATAACTTACAATTCTTGCACATGCACGGTCTTTTTTTTTGTGTGTTGCTGAGAAGTTGGTTTTAGAAGAAAAGGAATTTTTAAGGATGACTATTGAGTTGGAGATTTTGACGATGAAATACTTAAGGGAGATTGGTAGATTCCTTTGTGATGGTGACTTCTGATAGCAGTGAAAATCTCATAGAGAGTAGAGACATGTGAATAAATAGAAAGATCATATGGTTATAGACTAATTGTATGTATGATTGGAGACTATTTCAGTATGATATAGAGTGTGTCCGTTGTCATATTATATTATATGATTATATAATTGTTATTGGACTATATTTGTATCCGTTTGCAAAAAGGGGAAACAGAGAAAACAAATGGTCTAAGATTTTATCTGTACACATCATTTGACATGTTGGTTCTGCTTCGATGTCAATCCTCATCTGTTTGGCCAGCATATATTTTTGTTAGCTTAACCTTTTATACAACTTGTCTGTGATGATGTCTCAAAGTTCAGTTTCTGTCAAGCATAACATTATCCAGATTTTCATTTCTGTACTCATTATTTTTTCCTATCTCTTCCTTTGTTTGTCAGGAACCTTCAAAGACCAAGCATCCTCAACTTCACTATGAGTCAAAATTGTACATGCTTCTTCAAGGGGGAAGTAAGTTTCATCTGTTTATTTTTCTTCCCAATTTATGTTTCTTCAGCCTTTTTTCTTATTGTCAAGACTGTCATTTGTTTACATTACAGTTACAAAGTAAAATTTGTAGTCCGTGAGCCTGTTTGATTGATTAGCATGTTTTTTTTTTTTGAAGCGGGTATTCCCCATTTAAAATGGTATGGAGTTGAGGGTGATTACAATGCCATGGCGATTGACCTCCTCGGACCAAGTCTTGAAGACTTGTTTAACTATTGTAATAGGAAATTGTCTCTGAAAACAGTTCTGATGCTTGCAGATCAGCTAGTAAGTATGACTTCCTTTTCAGCAACATTATACTTTTTACAGAAAGCTGTGTACTTTTAGTTTTAATCAATTTGTTTCACTTAGCTAAACAGAGTTGAGTACATGCACTCCCGGGGTTTTCTGCACCGTGATATAAAGCCTGACAACTTTTTAATGGGCTTAGGCCGCAAAGCAAATCAGGTATCTTCGCGTATCCTGCTATGATTTGAATTCAGCCTTATCTGGTTGGGCATCGACTTACTGCTCACTTGCATACTACTGAACTAGTAGTTATGATCTAAAACTAAGATTATGATAAAAGTTTTTTCATTTAAATTAGTGGATTTATTCCATTCAAATTAGTGCTGTAAATTTGAGGATTAAGTATTTGGAAGTTGTTTGTGTTGGTTAGATTTTTAAGCATGGGGTTTAAAGAGTTTAGTAGAGCAAACACAGGAGGGATAAACATGAATATTTCTCATTATTCACTACTAGTGTCTAAACGGGCTCTCGTGCCCGTTTATCTGCTTTTTTTAATGTGCACAAGGTTAAAATACAAACACATTTTTTTTAATTTTATTTTTTATCTAAATTTTAAATGTTTATTAAATAAATAAAATTGAGTGTATATATATATATATATATATATATATATATATATATATATATATATATATATATATATATATATATATATATATATATATATATATATATATATATATTTATCTAAATTTTAAATGTTTATTAAATAAATAAAATTGGATTGAGATATTATGGATTGAAATAAAATTTAATATTATGTTTATTAAATGTTTATTAAATAAATAAAATTGGATTGAGATAACTTGTCGCCCTTTTCTTGCCGTCTTCCTTAATGCCTCACTCAAACCATAACACCTAAACAAAAGAAATCTCTTTACAACTCCTTGAAATTGTGGTTGGACCTAACTCAACCTTACAAAACCAACTTGTAAGGTGAGGATTGCCCCCACTTATAAACACAACAATTCCATATCTCTAAGCAATATGAGACTAAATCCACCCCTTCAAACCCAACACAATGTAGGTGTTGGAGGCTGTGATGAACGCAACACAGCTACTGCAATTAGGTGACGAGAGGCGGACCGCAATGAAGCCAAATGTCTCTCTGTTGATAATAGCATTTTCTCCCTTAAAGCAAGACACTTTTGTCTTTATTCCCTTTGTTAACATTTTTTCCGAGTTTTCACAAACTTTCATGTATCACCACTGTTGGATGTTATTTCGGGTCATATGCTTTGGCAGATGGATGAGTTACCTAGTTGTCTGTGTTTCTTATCACTTGTCAGCTTTATTCTTGTTTGGTCCAACATCGGACAATATATGGCTGAACATGTGTTTATAAGTGAGGGCAATTCTCACTCTACAAGTCAGTTTTGTAGGGTTGAGTTAGCCCAACCACATTTCTCAACATGGTATCAGAGTTAGGTTAGGGAGTGCAATCTGGGCATTTGACCCAGGTCCACGCGTGTGTTGTTTGAAGTCCCACGTTGCTTAGGTTCCTGAATTGTTGATTGTATAAATATGTGAGGGCAACCTTACCATTTGAGCTAGCTTTTGAGGGATGAGATCCAAGCATATCTAACAATTATTACGATTACTTTTGGTGGTCTTGTTCAAATGCTTACGATATTATTATGTAGTTTTTAAAGTTAGGAACAACATACACTCAGAATAAAGTTATTATTGTTGTTATTGTTATTGTTATTGTTATTGTTATTGTTATTGTTATTGTTATTGTTATTGTTATTGTTATTGTTATTGTTATTGTTATTGTTATTGTTGCTCCCACCTTTAGTAATTTCATCTAAATCACCTGTATTCTCTTAAAACTTAATTAGGTTTATGAGCCTAAAAAATTTACTCCTGCTATTTCCTAAGAACCAATTGCACACTATTCCAGTTAATAATTTAAGGTTAGACCACAATTAGGCTTTCTAAGAAATGAAGTTAAGCATGAAGGTTACAAAAAAAAAATCAGACTCACAAAAACGATGTCATAGGAACTTAGAAGTCTGTAATATGTAGATCAGAAACAATAAACCAGTTTTCCATGTATCTTTTACTTCTGCTTACTTCTGGACAGGTTTCATGTAATAAAGCACAGTTTGTTTTTTTCTTTATGTTGCAGTTTGAAATGTTTAATACCAACAACTGAAATTCTGTGCTGATTTTATTTTAAAACATTGCAGGTATACATAATTGATTATGGCCTTGCAAAAAAGTTTCGAGATCTTCACACCCACAAGCATATACCATATAGGTGTGTACCATATTTGATTACTGTAGCATGTGATAATTTCATTCCTTGAGTACACAGTTCCATATTATGTTTCCTTTTTATTGAAGTTAACAAAAATTATTTCGTGTGGTTCCTCCTTGCCCAGTATGTTGTTCGCTTATGTTTTTTTTTTTCCTCCTTTGAAGTTTACTGTTTTTATCTATCTTCCACCTCATTTAGGTTAAAATAAAATAGTACTTCACGTTCCTTTTTTGGATTCCGGTTGTCTTTTGATTACATGATTATTGCTGTGTTGCTGGATTTGAGATAACTAACAGGTTAAGTTTTACTGGGGTGTAAATGGAAGTGTGCAACTTGAGTTTTACTAGTTTTGAATCTGAACCAGCATCCAAATAATACTCCCGAACGTGAACCTTCTCCTGCTGCCTGCATATGCAAGAAAATCCTCCCATATGTGTCATCATATGAAGCCACTGAGTGTTAAATTATCTTCGATTTGAAAAAGTAATTATTGTCCTGCACATTTCTAACCTTCTTTTCGTGAATGACCATGGTAATTTTGTTCAGGGAAAACAAAAACCTCACTGGAACTGCCCGGTATGCAAGTGTTAATACCCATCTGGGAGTTGGTGAGTGAGACTATTTTCTGCAGCTACTAATCAATCAGTATTATTTTAAAGTTATCAAATTCAAGTGCGTGTAAATTTATAATAGAACTCGTTCTCTTCATTTTTGCAGAACAAAGCAGGAGAGATGATCTAGAATCACTTGGTTATGTGTTCATGTACTTTTTGAGAGGAAGGTTGGTCCCAATGCACCATCTTATTTATATTATAATCTTTCTCATTTTATTTTAACTTAGGTAATTGTTTTCCAGTCTCCCTTGGCAAGGTTTGAGAGCTGGCAATAAAAAACAAAAATACGACAAAATTAGTGAAAAGAAGATGCTTACTCCTATAGAGGTATTATAACCTGCTAGCAAGTAGCTTTTATGTGAATGTTTTGATTATTAGAATACTCACGACGATCTAAGTTATCATAACGCAATGAATAGTTTCCAATTTTGTATGTTGCAAAGAGTTTATTGCCTGAGCTTCTGTGATAGGTTTTGTGCAAGTCACATCCATTGGAATTTACATCATACTTCCATTATTGCCGATCGCTGCGGTTTGAAGATAAGCCCGATTATTCGTATCTCAAAAGACTCTTTCGTGACCTATTCATCCGAGAAGGTTAAATTTGAATTTTTATAGATTTTACTATTTCCAGGTTGAAATTCTTTTCAGGCTTTGTAAATGTTTCTTCTGCAGGCTATCAGTTTGATTATGTGTTTGATTGGACAATATTGAAATATCCACAAATTGGATCCAGTTCCAAAGTCCGAGTGAGTACTTAATAGTTATAATCTTCATTTGTGAAGAGTGGTGTCGTTTGTTGCATTTCCCGCAAAACTTAAGGTTCTTGTTAATCAATTTTTTTGTTTGCATTTTCAACAGCCAAGTGGGAAACCAGTCATAAATCCAGGACAATCTGGAGAGAGAGTCGAGCGGCCTTCAGGTTTCCTCTTTTGACAGCAAGATCTGAAATCTTTATGTTCCCTCTAAATATACTGCCATACTGATAAATAATGAGTTTGTAGATTGTGCATTACAAAGAAGTGTATTGTTCAGTCCTACAGTTGTATGGAAAACGGCTTTCTTCAAGTTCAACAACTAAGTATTTTTATGCCTATATTTCAGGTGGACCAGAGGTCCGTGATAGATTCTCAGGTGCAGTTGAGGCATTTGCAAGAAGGAATGTGTCTGGGCATGGTCTGCATGGTGAACATTCCAGGCATAGGTCAAAGGATGACGGGCCATCTTCTAAAGACGTGGTAAGTAACATGTATTGTCAGATTTTTTTTGAGTTGGTCTCTTTCAAAATCTTACTATGGAGTTAGCTGCTTGTACCTGGCTTGTTACCTAATGCTTAACTTTTGCAGCAAGCCGATTCTGAGAGGCCCCGTAGCTCTTCTCGACATGGCAGTTCTTCAAAAAGGCCTGTCTTATCAAGCAGCCGTCCAAACTCTTCTGGTGAACCGAGTGAAAGCCGCCGACTGGTCATGAGCAGTAGCCGGCTATCTACTACTCAGAGAACTCAACCAGGTTTGGAGTCCAAAACATCATCATTTAATCGTGCTTTTGGGACAAGAGGTGGCCGTGATGATACCCTCAGGAGCTTTGAACTTCTATCACTTGGCACAGGAAAAAGGAAATGAAGAACTAACTCTGTGATCAATGGTCTTGGTTTTGTTCCGATACTTTTTCTTTTAGAGATGCCTACCCTTGTTGATTACTCTGTATATTTTCCATCCAATGTTGGGTCATTCAAGGCTAAAAACTCATTGGAATTTCTTGTTGAAGCTTTGCCAGACTCGTCTTATAGCTCTTCTGATGTTCTTCCATGAATATTTCAGCATGGACCCATTCATGAAGAGATGCCATGTTACTTTAGGAATTTGTTAATATATGGCTACTTGTAATAAGTACGTTCTCTATTTTTCTGCTGAAGAAAATTAAAAGAAACTACAATTTGCAAAACTGCTCTGTAAGTTTTTGCACCCTTTTAAAGCATATTTGGTATATGTCTACTATGTTCTACTGTACATTGATGGAACAAGTGTTAGTTATAATTTGGTGGTGACAATTCAAATACTCGCTATTCGGATGCATAGCACATCCTTGGGAAAAATAAAAAGGGATTTCCTTTTTCATCCTTGTGTTCTCTCCAACTAACGTGAAAAGTCAAAATCTCAACAAAATTGTTTAGAAACACTTGTTTTGTTTAAATTTGATCAAGAGAGACATCTCTGAAATTTTTCTTAATAAGTTTTTCAAATATGCATATGCTTTGTTAGTTCATCGAAATTGTTTAGAAACACTTTGTTTAAATTAAGAGAGACATTTGTGAAATCTCTCTTAATTCATTATTATGTGAGCTTTTCACGTATGCATATCTGAAATATATATTATGTGAGCTTTTCAAATATGCATATCTGAAATATAAAGACATAATTAAAGGTAGAATATAAAAATTAACATTAAAACAAATATTACATAAATTCAACATTACATATCATTACAAAGACATAATTAAAGGTAGAATATAAAAATTAACATTAAAACAAATATTACATAAATTCAACATTACATATCATTACAAACAAGTCGTTTTGAAGGTTGCAACATCCTTCTAATATATTTAGCTGATTGAATTGTCACATTCACTTCAATCTTCCAAATATTTATTTGAACATTCACTTCAATCTTCCAAATATAATATATTTAGCTGATTGAATTGTCACATTCACTTCAATCTTCCAAATATTTATTTGAACATTCACTTCAATCTTCCAAATATAACGCATCATCTACTAGATTTTTTAAAATGAAAATCAATCTTCCAATTTGTAACATGTTAAGTTTATAACACGTCATCTACTAGATTTTTTAAAATGAAAATCAATCTTCCAATTTGTAACATGTTAGTCATTTTAATTCTTTTATCTAGAGTTCGTCTATCCAGAAATAGGTGATAGTTTTTTTTTCCAATATTGTGGATGTGTTTTAATAGAATTTTCCTGCCATCTCCACTTTAGCACCTCCCATTTTGCATCAAAGTCAATTTTGCCCAAGCCTTTTTCATTATTGAAATCTCTAGTACACTATTTTTCAAAAATTTGGACGATACTGGAAATTTGAGATCGCTACCGGATTTTTTGCAATTACAAGTAGGTTTCTGGTACTTCTGTTAGAATTTTCGGTATTATGTACCAGATTTTTCGAAAATTCCGGTATCACCTACCGTAGATTCCAAAATATCCCGTATTTTCGTCCGAAAATTTTGAAATTTACGGTATTTTCCATTGATGCTCATACCGGAAATTTCAAAATTTCTGGTATGCCAAAAATACCGGAAATTTTGAAATTTCCGGTATTTTCTATTTTTTTTCAAAAAAATCTTATTTTTCATGTTTCTTGACTTTGTTTACAGTGAGGACTAGAGGCAGAGACGGTTCTATTTCAGGCAGGACTACTAATCGAGCAGATGTTGTGGCTTCAGCAACAGATGAGGCACAAGCCTCTGAGGCGTAGGGTGATCGTCGTCGTCCGAGAGGTTCTCATCGGAAATAGATGGCTGAGCAGGCCGCAACGGGGTTTCGTGCACCTCATTGACGGATTGCCAGACCTTATACGGTAGTTGTGGAGCAGGTAGTTGTACTGGAGCCGGTGGTCCAGCCGCCGGTTGCTGAAGAGCAGGTTACAGAGGTGGTGCAGGAGCCTGTACAGGATGTGGTGTAGGAGCCTATGCAGGAGGTGGTTCAAGAGGTGGTGTCGAAGGTGGTTTAGGAGGTGGTGCTAGAGGTGGTTCAGGAGGTGGTTCTATCTATGGTTCCGACGGTGGTGTAGGAGCCAGTTCAAGATACAGACACCACAACAGGTCCATCTGAGCCATTAGTGTGTACTGATGGTGATTTCCCTAGAGGACCTTCTGATAGGTCCGTCTTGACGGGTTATACTGACTATGTCGCTATAGGATATGGCAGGGCGATGTAAGTATTATTGGTTTGGTTTAACGCTTAATGTTTTATTTGTATTACACTGTTTGATGTATACTAATTTGTTGTAATTGTGTTGTTTTGTTTTAGGAGCGTCCTACTTTGAAGGTCGCTTCTCATGGGTCGAAGTTGAAGAACTTCCCTGAGACTCTGATGCCTGAGCAGGTGAGGAGGATAGTTGAGGAGTTCAGACTTGAGGACTTTGTTGGAGGCTCATTGACGATGCTTGACGCCCCCTGCTATCAACTTTTGTTGAGAGGTGACACCCAGAGACATTTTTCTTCCATTTGGGGAGGTGACGGTCACTTTGGATGACGTGGATGCTCTGTTCCACCTACCGATAGATGGTGCATTTTCACACCAGTTCATAGGGATCAGGCGACAACGGTGCGCATGGTTATGGATGCATTGGAGGTGGATGATGCGGAGGTTCTACAGGAGTTTGGCGAGATTCAGGGATTTCACCTCCGCATGTCTTGGTTGAGGACTACCTATAAGGCATTGGTGAAGGCACGTAGGTTTCAGGTTGCCGCTAGGGCGTACATGCTACATCTGGTGGCATGTACTCTCTTTGTGGACAAGTCTAGAGTGTACATTGATGTCCGTTACCTGTCTCTATTCATCGCCCAGGACAGTCCCACTTGGGCTTGGGGAGTGGCGGCACTGACGATGATGTACACGGCGCTTGATGTTACTTCCCGTCCTGATACCAGACAACTCGTTGGTTATCTTAGCCTATTGCAGATATGTTATAAATTATTAGATGTTTTTTTTAATAATTATTAAGTTTTCATATAATAATTTATTTATCCTTATTTATGCAGTGTTGGATATACGAGCACTTCCCTCACATCTGTGAGAGGAGGATCCAGCGAGTGACAGCTAGAGACCCATATGCGAAGAGGTGGATTGCCAGACAAATCCATCCTGGAGGTGTGACAGAGTACAGGAGGAGGCTGAATGCTCTGGCCCTGGACGATGTCATTTAGACACCTTACACGACTCATCGCCCTCACCATCCTTTTGAGGTATCCACTTTATATTTAGGGCATATCAGGTGAGAGGGTTATGTGGTTAGGCATTTGCCTGAGCAGTGTCTACGGTAGTATAGTTATGTCCAGGGCATCCCACGGCCGATACCACACGCCCCAAATGGTGGAATTGATTGGTGGTTTTAGAACCACATCATCACCTCCCCACGGGACATCATGGATGCAGCCGTCAGGGTTCAGGAGCCTGGGCAGTGCGAGGATGGATACTTGGAGTGGTTCCTTAGTGTGTCACACCCTCGGGTCACACCACTGGCTCCAACATCTGATGTCCCGAGGTCTTCAGGTACCAGATATTCTTTCGATCCACCACCACCACCACTATCTCCTCCTCCAGCAGGTGACTAGGACACCCGCCTATAGCTCATTGCAGTTACATCAGATAACATCATGGGGTTGGTGCAATCTGGACCCTTCAAAAGTGTCGGCAAAATCTCAACCGTTGAAAAAAACAAGATAATGAAACATACCGAAAATTTCAGACTTTTGCGAAATTTCCGGTTACTAGAAATTTCAAAAAATCCGGTATACTGGAAATTTCAAAAACACTTCCATATTTTTGGCACATACCGTAAATTTTGACCAATTTGAAATTTCCGGTATACCATATTTTTTGAAATAACCCTCCGGAAAATTGACATAAACAAAAAATATACCAGAAATTTCAAATTGGTTTACCGAAAATTTCGTCCAGAAATTTCTTTATAAATTATCAAAGATAAAGTCGGAATTTAAAAATTTAGAAGATGCCAGGAATAATTTTAAGAGTGTCAAGAAAACTTCTCGTTATAATGCGATATAAAATGGCATCATTATTTTTTAGAAAATAGAATGACATTATTCAATAGATTGTGTAAGCATCTAGAGAATCAAAGTTTAAGAAATATACATGGATATGAAGCAAATTTGTCTTCGAGAGAGTCAAAGACGAGCTACCGCGCAATACTTTTAAATTTTTTATGGTTATACTGTGTTTAAATAGGAGCTCTTAAATATTGTCAAGGTTAGATCATATTTAAATTTAACTTTTAATTATTTTGTCATGACTAAACTACGACTACTCTATCTAGCACTTCTAAAATTTTAAGATGACTCTTAGAAAATGTGTCTAATTAAAACATGGGTTTGGTTTGATAGGTTATAGTAAAAATTTATCTATATTCAACAAAAGGTGAGCACATGTGGGACACAACAATTTAAGGTAAAATGTTATGATAAATGATTTATTTTTATAAATATATCACAACTCGCACCAATAAGCAAAAAGAGTAAATTATTTTAACACTTCAGAGCCCTAATTCCAAATTCAATGCATGGTCATTGGTGTTTGCTGAATTAACAAACACATTATCGAAGGGTTTATCTAGTTGATTGATAAATGGCTTTGTTCCATCAATTTGTGAAATTTCCATATCATTTTCTTGTATGATTGGTGTGTATGAAACATCAATACACAAATCATTATTCATGATCTGGATTGTTCTTGGCCAAGGAATTGCCAAAGTATGTTGTTGTGGTGTATTAAGAATTCCTTGCACCATCGACGTTGGAGTTGAAAAGTTGGATAATATTGCATTGCGAGTTAGCTCAATTTGAGAATTGATGTTTAGATTTCTTATGGAAAAGTTTGTTCGAAACATATGAGACTCAACATGGGTGATAAGTGATTCAATGGTTGTGAAAACTTGGCTGCATAATCTACACGCAAGACTATTATTTCTATGAATATTTCTACCCATGGTAATGGATGTGTTAGTTTATGCAATGGAAGGAGAAACAAATCTTTTATACAAGAAAATATACATAACCATTAATTGATGCATTCATGAATATTTATTAATACTTTCTCCAAACTGATTTAAAATTATTGTCTTTTTCTAAATTTTCAACACAACTTTACCTTTTTTTTTTTCCTATTGTACTTTCTAATTAATATAACTTGTATTAAAATTTCAACAAAATATATTTTCAATAAAAGTAAATACTATGTAAATGGATGATAAATACATTTTAGTAAAAGTATTCTTTTATGTTTTTTAAATGAATATTTTATTAAAATCTATGTAAAATGGTCAACAACATCATTTATTTTGAAATTCATGGAGTATTTAGATTGAGAAACTGTAATTATCATTATTCATAAAATAAAAAAGAAAAAAGAAAAATTTGTATTCAATAATTTTTTATCAAAAATATTTATTTATATTATATTTTCATCTATCTGAACTATAACAACCTTCATATTTAACTATTTAATATATATTAAAAATAAATATATTTAACCATTTAATATAGATTAAAAATAAATAATAGTAAAAGAAAAATACCTATAATTTTACTAAATTATTGGAGTCAATCATTGATGTATTTTCTTAATCCTAAATATAAAGTGGAAAATATTAATTTCAAAGTGATTTTTACATATCATTAAGAGATTAATTACTATGCATTATCGGTGTAAAAAAATTTACACTGTCAGCACATCATAACCATCCACTAATGTTATTCAATAAATAATTAAAATAAAAATATAAAATAGTTTATAATCTAACGGTCATGATTCACTGACAGTGTAAAACTTCTTTACACTTATTAGACGATGTGCTCGATCTAGAAGGGGGGTTGAATAGATAGGGCTTTAAAATTTGCGCGTTTAAAAAATTATAACGAAAGCCTCCTGGATTTTCAATCGTCTAAACGATCCACTATTGAGAAGATCGGATATGCAAACCGTATGGAAAATGTGAGAAAACTAGCGTTAATCAATACAATTTGAATTAACTTTATTAATCGTCTTAACTATCACCTTGAGTATCAAAAACTTTCAATGCGAATGGTAAGAAATACAATTAAGCACAATGAGCAATTTATAGAGAAGACAATTAATCAAACACCTTGTAAGTGAATTTCACAAGTGTTGCATTAACAAAGTTGTGTTGTCGATAATTGTCACATAACAATCAAACGGATAGTTGCGCATGTATTTGTTAAATCTCGACACAACACAAATTTAGTTTATGCAAGTTTGATAATTTGAATCTTACAAATTTGATCAATCGAGTAATGAAAGTAAATGCGAAAAAGAACACGAGAATTTGTTAAGGCAGATCCACATTTCATCCTCGCGTGGTGTACGTCTGCACCCGACTCTAAAATTTAAAGTTGAGAAGTTTTTCATAAAATTGCAAATTGTAACAAGTGAAGAAATAGTTCCCTTTTCACACAATTCAATTGATGATGATGAACCTATCTTCTTCACGATCCTTGGTTCGAGCCAAATTAAGCTTTGATCACTTCGAGTACACCTCCGATTAGCGATACTTGAAATCTCTACCAATTTGCTATAGAATTTCTTTCTCTCGACTGATATCAATCAAACAAGATCGAACCCTAACTCTTCCTTCAAGTTCCTCCAGTTACCCTGACAAAATCAAGCGAACCCACCGCTCCTTGATGCTTTCACTCGGCTGAATCTTGCAAAGCAAAGATTAGTACCAAGAACCCCCGCACTAATCCGGATATAGGAGGATAAAACCCTAAAGGTTTTATTCAAGATAGAGCCCACAGAACACAACCCAAATCTAAAGCAATTCTTCAATTCGGACGTTATCAATAATTCTCGGATCTTGAATTCAACCACTTTGATTTTTGGAGAAGTTTAATTTGAAAAAGGAATGTTGAAGATGAAGTGCTCTCTATGTGTATCTTTCACTCTATTCTTGTTAAAAAAAAGCTCAAATGACAAATAAAATCTATTTATATGTGTTGGTGTAAATTGAATGAAAATAAGGCAAAGAAGAAAATTAAATAAAAGCTACAGCAGGGCAGATGCGTCGACCGCTCCAGGAGGGAGGGTCGACGCATAACATCCAGAGCCAATGCGTTGAGCCATCAATGTTGGATGCGTCGACAGCACCAGGGGGGATGCGTCGATGCAATGTTTTTGATTTCATCTTCAAGACTTCATTTTCTTATGCATCGACCCAAAGGTCGGCACGTAACTTCCAGGGGGTTGCCTCAAACTTGCGTCGACCGAAAAGGCACTTGCATCGATGCATCGAGCTTATTTCTGGATTCTTTGTTTTTTTTCTATCAGCCAGCCTTGTAGGTCACACATACTCTTCAAGGGGTTTTACCAGCATGAAAACTTGAGCATGCATCTACAACACTGTCAGTGTATCCCAATTAAATCCATCATTAATTAAAGGACACATAACAACAACATACATACCTTATTCCACAAAGTAGAGTAACTTACATGGATCAACTTGCACCATAATATTATATCAAAAATCATATTTTTATCTACTTCGTTAGTTTTGAGATCTTTCTTGATAGTTTTGTTGAAAATCCACCAAAACTATGGAAATTATTTAATTAATCTTAATTAACAAGATTCAATCACAATGATTGAAAATCCCTTGCTCTTCACTTGAGTGAATTAATCAACCATGTTTGCAAGAGGATATCTCTACACAATAACAATGAAAAAAAACAAAATTGACAAAGAAAGAAGATTAGGATTTGACGAAAAATTGGGAAGAAGATGCGTACAAACCTCCTTATACAAGAAATTGATGTTTAATGGCTAACTTCCAACCAAACTTAGAGTTTTGACTAATTATCCTCTGGATTGAGATGAAGTTTTATACTGGTTAACCTTCTAATCTAAGAGGGATCAATCTCATCGCCCACTAGTGGGGGACCCGTTTAAAGCAAGAACAAATTTTTGTATGGATTGGTCCAACATAAGAATTGATAGCACTACACGGGATAATCTCAAACCAAGATGATATTTTACACTGGTTGATTTATAGAATCACATAGCTCAGAAACCAATATGAGATTTTACATGGGGTAATCTCTAACTAACATAGCATTTACACTGGGATGAGATCAAGAACCTTTTTGGAGATTTTATTGGTTTACCTTCATTACCCAAAATAGACCTTTTGTAGTAGGCCAAACTCGCGAATCAAACAGGGACTTCCTAAGATAATTCCCAAACCAAACAATAACTTTTACTGGTTTAGCTCGCGACTAAAAAACTTTTTATAAGAAAATATTTTACTCAATATATAATAAACTCTTGGGTATATTACAAATATGCTCTCATTCAGAACAATGATCCTCATTAAGCACAAGAACACTCTCAAAGTACTATGACAAAAATACAAGTGAGAAAATGATGTTAGAGTGTTAAAGTATGATAAAATATATTCTTTTTTTTTGTAATTTGAAATGATATAATAGATATCTATTTATAGGCTAAAATGATGTTTAAATTTGAAGAAAAAAATTAGGGGTGAAATTAGTGTAATATTCGATTATACTAATCGAATATTAGACCCAAAATTGGAAAAATTTTATTTCTAGTTGTTGCTAACCATTAAGAGACTTATTTTAATCGATTGTGAGCATTACAAATAGAAAAAATTGACTATATCACTAGGGTTAATCGACTATATTTTGTGAAAAAGCCTTTCAATTGATTATACATTTCCCTTAATCAGTTAAGTAGACCTTAAAAACATTTTTACATGGTTTTTACAATTGCAAATAAAGTCTAATTGCAATATAATACAATTAAATAGTTTATAACAACTTCATTGTCCACTAAATTTAATTTCAAGGATGAAAACTTGTTTCAATGTTGAGATCTACTTCTTCAATATCAAAACCATCTGCAACAAAAACAATCACATTTGAAACATCTTCCTCATTAATAATGTCATTATTTATTTATTTTTAAATTTTTTTTAATAAATAATCAAAACGACGTCGTTTTGATTTTTTTTAATTAAAAAAAAAAAAAAGCAATTAAACCACCGGTTTAGGAAAATCTTCGGTTTTTCCTATTTACATCGACTTTTACCTGTTCGCACCGGTTTAATGATATATCCGATCCAACTATTGAATGAGACCAATCACCTGGCCAGTTTCCGGTTCAAACGGTCTGGTCCAGTTTTTAAAACACTAGTTTGTATAATAAATAAATAAATAAAATCAACAAATTATCGATAATAAATCGTAGTCAATCATTATAAATATTAATATATCAATAGTTAAAAATTTCACTTCTTCATGATAGTCAAAAAAGTATTGTTCCATACTAAATGCCACTGTAACACCACATACATATATGTCTAGAATAATATGTAGTGATGCTAATTATGATACAAGAAACATACAAACTAGATGAAAAATACAAGAATTTAAAACTAAATACAATACAAATCTTAATCACAATGTATCCAAGAAACTTATCTTCATCATCGCACAGCGGAATATAACTTCTACAAAGGTCTTCCTGTCATCTGCTCGTGCAGTCTTTAAAAATCAATCATCTAATAATTATATCGCTTATAACCTATTCCTGAAAAATAATAAGAGGATTGGGGTGAGATTACAAAATCTCAGTGAGTTCCCCTATCTTACAAGTACAACACAATGTAACACCACCATTAGAAGTCCCTTGACTAACCAATGAGGTGATAACAACACAAAACCAAACACAAACAAGTATGCAGAACTGTACCCGTCTACGAGGAATCCAGAAGTACGTTGATACCTTTACCACGGTTACACTTCCACGTCCTCGATGAGTACCCCAATGCATAATGTCAAGAGACTCGCACCAATCCACCGCACGATGAAACAGATCATTCCTATATGGAATTCCATCTGCGACTGTTAGGGACCAAATTGGACTAATTTTCATACATTTTTATTGGTCCTTTTAACCAAATTTTATTTAATTTCCATTATTTTATTCACACAATTTATAAATATGCAATTATTCTTGTTTGTATTTTAATTGGAGTAGATATTTCACTTTAGTTGTTAGTTTTGTAGAAAATAAGAAGAAAAAGAGTTACTTGGATGCATGTGCAAGTGGAAGAAGTAACCAAGTCAAGACAAGATCAAGACAAGTGTAAGGAAGGCCAAAGAAAAGACAAAGGAGCATAAATTAACTCAGTTCGCTCCGCCTCCACTTGTTGGCGCCGCGAACTGTGTTGATTTCAAAGAAATCCAAATCAGTTCAGTTGGCGCCGCGTCCTTTGTTGGTGCCGCGAACTGTGCATAATCAGAACTTATGTTTTGAAATAATTACAAGTGTCTTTGGGGTCATCTCTCTTGGGGTAGCGTGAAAGTCTCTTTTTAGTCACTTTTTGGGTCAAGGTAATTGTGTGGTTGCATGAAGAGGTCACATCAATTGCAATCATGACATGTGAGTAAAGTAAAAAGTGAAGGGAGTAAAAAGAGAAAGATGACTACTTAATTATCATTCTTCACAATCAGATTTTTATCAAGTGAGAGAAAGGGAACATTGTGGAAGAACAAGAAGAACACTTAAGTTTCTTTGGATGTCAACCATGGTGATGAGGAACTAAACTCCTATTTTTCAAGATTAAGGTAGTAACTATTCCAAAGCCATTATGTAATTCTTGTAAACTCTTGTATGTGAACAATTTGAGGTTGAATGTAGAGAAATTTTTTTGTGGTTTATTGAATATGTTATGTTAAATTATTGTTGAAAAAGATAATTTAATTTATGTCCTTAAAGCATTTTCTCAAGTAAGAATTGGATTGTAGAAATAGATTTATTTCTTGCTTTTCTTTTATATCAAATACTAAGGATTGTTAGATTAATATTTTGGATGAAGAAATTGTCTAAATGATTAATTTAATAAATATCACAATATCATTTAGACATAAATTTTATTGAAAGGATATTAGATTATGTTCAAAATTATTGAGTTCACATACTAGTGATAAGAGAATATATGGAAATGGAATACTGAAACCCAAATCTTGGCAAAGTCTTTTTAATTGATAAAAACCATATTTTTAGTGTTTTAATTTTATGTCACAAGTGATTGATACATTTCCAAACATAACCAAACCATTTTCAATTTGTAAACTTAAAGCGATTTTAACTATAGAACGGCGGTAATATCACTCAATCTCTGTGGATACGATATAAAAATATTTGTCGGAAATATACTTTTCAACAGCGACGAGTACACGAAGTGACTTTCTCCTATATGGCGTCACAACCACGTCGATCATCTATACGCTGATGAATTACACAAGGACGGAAACGCCTTTTCGACGCATGGCCCACCGGGTGATAGCCTAGTGGTGTAGCCTACGTGGCACCACTAGAGGTGAGTTATACCTAAGGATTGCCTATATGGCAGTTTCCTCCCCACCATACCAAGCAATACAGATGAGTTCAAGGTGGAACTTCCCTCTTTCACCGACCCATACAAGCACATCGCATTTGGTAGCTCAGACGTGTACGACATACCCAAAATACACAACAAGGTATCCCAGATCACACAGCAAGTACGAACTAAAAATCACACAACATTAGTCGTGGTCATAAGTGTAACGCCCGGAAATTTAATTATTTAATTAAATTATATAAGGAATTATTTATTGGAATTAGTCGAAGTCGGGAATTATCAGAATTATTATAAGAGGCGTTAATTGGATTAATTTTTGATTAGCCGATAGATTAATAATAATAATAACAATATTAGTTGACTATTAATAATAATAATAAAATTAAAATAATTTGTTGGGAAAGAAATAGGCCCAATAAGAGAAATATAATTATTAGTTATTATAAATAATAAGAAATTAGGTTTTTGGAGAGGTTGTTAGAAAACAAGGAGAAGAAAAGGGGAAAAGAGGAAGAAAAAGAGGAATAAGCTTGGGAGAAAAAAGCGTCGAAATTGTAGACCAAAGCCAAACCGAAATTGAACTCCGTAGAGCGACCTTCAATCAAAGGTAAGTTCGACTTTCTAATGGGTTGTATGATGAGTAGTATGTGGGAATTAGGATAATAGGGAATTTACTATGCATTTGTGGTTGTTCTGTTTGGTGAGAAACATGTTTAGGTTGAAATCCCTAAATTTCTATGGATTAAAATTGTTATGTTTTGATGAGTAATTTTTGATATGTGATGATAAATTGTATTTGGAATTGATATATTGGTGAAATTAAGAGATAAATTGAAAACCCAATTTAATATTTTATAAACCATAACTTCTTGCTACTACCTTGCCATGACACTGTTGCTTCGTGTTACTGAATATATACATGTTCACATATATGCTTGTTGTTGTACTGTATCGTAAGTTGTTTTAATAGATATAACAAGTGGTATGCCAAAAATTGATACCTATTATAATTTAATGCATTCTCTATTAGGCACATCTATTAGAATATAAAAACTATATAATGGTTTTTCTCATTATTCTATGATTTGACTAAGAATTAGGAATGTCATATATGATGTAGCATAATTGGAAATGGCAAGGCGTGTTATCATTCACTGTAACGAAAATGAAAGAAATTTGGTGTTATTTATAAGCCTACTGTAGTATCACGTTGCATTGACATACTGTAAGTTTAACTAAGTAATAAATTATTTCAATGTTTAGTAATATATATACATGTCTCATAATGTTAAAGTAATAATAGTAATAATAATAATAATTTAATATTAATGAATATAATAGAATAATATTTAGAGGTTAAATATTGAGTCAATCAGATAATTTAATTTATTTTGAATTTTAATAGAGTTGTTAGAGTTGTCAATAAAATTGTTAAGAGTTGTTTTGAGTTATTAAGAGTCATACTTTAATTGTTTTGGGTGATTCTCACATGTTTAGAATTGTCAGCGTTGTTTTCGAATTGTTTAAAATTAAATCTAATAAGTTGTAGAATTAAAGGTAAAGATATTTGACCCTTTAGAGTTGTTTTGCTATTACTTGAGTCAGACCATTATCCAATTATTTTCATAAATATTATTTTATATACAAGAGTTGTCGGTAGAGCTATTTTAGAGTTGTAGGGATTGTGGTGGTTTAATAGTAGTTCAAAGTAGAAAATTTGAGTAAGTTAGCAGAAGATTAATTAACCAGAAATGGTCGAAAATAGTCCGAACAATTACGTGGTTTGTTTGTAGTTTATTTTGGTTGTTTTTATGTGTTATATGTTGCCGTAAATTGTGAATTTGCAGGTGATAAACTGTGTTGTGTTGTTTCCGTTGAATTGTCGTTGTTTGCTGATGTTGATGTTGTTAATAAATTGCGAAATTGCAGATTGTGATGAAATTGGTTGTTGTTTGCTCGTATTAATTTTATTGATAAACTATTATTGTTGTTGATACGTTGATGAAGTTGTAGGTCGTATGACCAACGTTGATAAGTTGTTTTTGCAGTTGATGAAGTTGTAGGCCCATGGCCAATGTTGATTAAGTTGAATCGTCCCAATTTATGGACATGTTTGAGTTGTAGGTCGAATGACCAGTGTTGATCTAAGTTGATTCCATTGATGCATATTTTAAGTTGTTATTGTATGATGTTGTTGTTGTCGCATTGTTGTATATTTGTTGTTTAAGTTGAGGTCGCATGGCATACATTGCATTATTAAGTTGGCCTGGATTGGCACCACGTTGAAAGTTGAAGGCTTATGCCTTGGCCTTGATGGCACCACATTGAAGGCTTATGCCTTGTTAATGCCTCGACAAACTGGCATATGTTTAAGTTGGGAGTTCCGCTCCAAATGATACCACATGCATTTGCATAGTTGAGTCGCATATTGGGTCGCGTGTTAAAGTTGTTGGTATTATTCGTTATTTGTTGATTGTCGATGTGCTGTTGTTATGAGTTGTTGTAGTTATAAGTTGTCGTTGCTATAAGTTGTCGTTGTCATAAGTTGTTGTTATAAGTTGTTGTTATAAGTTGTTGTTGTTATAAGTTGAGGTTGTTATAAGTTGTTGTTATTATTAGGTTGTGTTGATTTAAGTTGTTACGTTGATTAAATAAAGTGCCTTCTTGTTATTATTAAGTTGTTTGCTGGTTGTATGAATAATTACTGAAGCATTGATCTACCTTATCTGAATTATAATATACTATTTATCATAAGATTGATTAGATTGTTAGATATCTCACCCCTTCTGTTGTGATGTTGCCTCTACGTTGGTAACGTGTAGGTAATGAAGAATAAAGGTTTAGTTACTGTTAGTTCGAGTCAGGTTGTCGCTCTGATACGTAACACTCGGGGGGATGAACACTAGTTGTTTTGCTGCTGTGATTTTGTTGTTGAATAACTATGTTGATATATGAAAAGTAATTGTTGACTTTAAATTGTTTTAAGTTGAAAACATGATATGACATCCAAGTTGATTAATGTAGTTCCGCTGGTTAATATTAATAAAGTTGATTCATGTTGTTTCGTTTCATCTGAGTTTAGGTGTTATGTATCTGTGTTAGCGTGTTGTTGTTAAAGTTGAATTGTAATACTCCAATTGTTTGTTGAAAATAATTTTATAACTCTGATTTTCATAATAATTACCGGGTAGAATTGTGGTGTTACAATAAGTGATTTACGTCCTGGTATAAGGTCTACTCCGATTCTAGCATACATCCGCCAAAATCACACAGTACGACACAAGCATTTATATGCATATCAAGTCCGCAGGCAACACATCTGAACGATCAACCAGAACGAACGAGAATTATTAGTCGGAGAATTATTATTATGAGTAGAAATTAATTAATTAAAGTATTAGTGAGTTTTATTATAATGTGAGAAATAAAATGGGAAGTATTAATTAATTGGCCAAATAGAATATACGATAGAATAAATGATAGAATATATGGTAGAATAATATTTGAATTATTAAAAGAGTAGAATAATTAATTTAATTAATAATAGAGTATGATATAAAGGAGTATTTAAAGGAAGGAAATAATAAAAATAGGGTTTATGGGAGAAAAGGAAAACCAATTGAAGAAGTGGAGGCACAAAGGCTAGGAGAGGATACCGGAAGTGCACAATCGGAATCGAAAAATAGAAAGTCGATCGGAGTTATAACCACCGTCAAATCTAAGGTAAGGGGTGGGGTTCTAACTTTCTAAATGGGATTATGATAAATCGTATGTGGGGATGAATTTATACGAAATTATCTTTGTTTTCGTAGACCGTGTGTGAATTAAATGATTGATTATTAAATTAGTGTTGCTAGTATTATTAATGGTTATGTGAGATTATGGTACGATCGGAGAAATTGTGATAGTTATTGATCGATTGAAGAATGGAAGTGGGGATGACATCACAAGGGGTGGAGGCGGACGCCGGAAGAAAAGTGGAGGCGGGGCCTTAGAGGCGAGTGTCCTCCCTGGTTGAAGGGAATGGAGGCGGACGCCTCCCATTGGTTGAACGGGAGGGGGAGGTCGTCTCTGTGTCTGGAGGTGGGCGCCTCTGCCTTGTTCTGCACGTGCAGGATACTTGTTTTAGGTACCTGATATATACTTATGTGTAGGATAATAGAATAAATAGTCAATATATGAATAATAATAGGATTAGCAGATAGCATTTGGACAACAATATTCCAATGGAAATAGCAGTGGGTGTGATTAACAGAATGGTACTGTAGCAAGGATAAAATATAGTAATAACAATAATGTTAGATAATGGCAGAATGTTAATTAGTAGTAGAGAATGGAAATGTAATTCCGAATATTAATAATAATGTATTAAATTAAATTGGCAGTATGATAATTAATTAATATTGGAAGCATGGTTGATAGTAAGTTAGTCGATTCATAATAATTAATAGTAACAATAGGATTTAAAGTAGTACCGAATTAACCGGTTTAGTAAATTAAGCGATACAAATAGTTGTCCGTAATTAATTAAAAATGGTCGGAATGATTGGTATATTTTAGTAGATGATTATGATTGTTTATTTTGTTGAATTTGTGTGAAGGTATTGTGTTGTTGATTGTGTTTGCGAATAATTAGCGATGAATATGTTGTTGTATGTTGAATTATGTGAAGTTGCAGGGTGTTTTCAGTGACGATAATTACCTCTAATTATTGATAATAATAGTGAGATAGGCGTATGCCTTGTGAAGTGTATTTATGTTGTTATTTGCATGTTGTAGCATCGCATTTTATTTTGCATTTGTGAAGGTCTGTATTGGCGGATTTGTGAAGAAGGCTTATGCCTTGTGCCTCTGATAACTGGCAATTTAGTGAAGGGAGTTTACTCCACCGGTACCACATGCATGTGCATTGTTTGAGTCTCATTTGAAGTCATGTCGTTGTTAGTTGCGAAGTAATTATATGTAGTTGCTAACGAATGAAGTGTGTTGTGTTGTTGTTGTTGTTGTTGATTGGGAATTTAATTGTGACGTGTTATTTGTGGTATGGTAATTATGTATGATTTAATCCTAACATATTATTTATCATACACCTGTTTATATTGGTAGATATCTCACCCTTTCTTTTGTTGGTCTTTACCTTTATATTGATAACGTGCAGGTAACGAGGAGTAAGGAATTTAGTAGCTTATGGAGTCGTCGCTCTGATACGTAGCACTCGGGGGGAGATTAAACGCATATTTGATTTTATATTACTTCCGTTGCAATCGTTGCATGTTAATACTTGAGAATTGTTCCTTGAATTAAGTTGTTTGAAAGATGCTATATTCCGTTTGGAGTTTTGAAAATATTACGAATCCTCTGCGTAGTTTTTGAATAAATATGAAGTATTTTTGATGAATAAATAATTACTATAAATTATTGGAATTAATATGTGCTATGTATCCATTATGATATGCTTTTTAAGTTAACGGTTTGTTTTAATGAAATGTAATGCCTCATATTGTTGTAATTTTCCGCACTCTGATTTTCATATAAACGTTGGGTAGAAATGGGGTGTTACACTACGCGAGGAAAAGTTTGCTACGCGAACTCTGCTGCACAACTAAAAATCAAAAAACGCAAATTCTGATTCCAGACCCCCAGATCCCAAATTTCTCACATGCAATCCGTAATGGCATGATAATAGATCATAACAAGGATGTTATTACATTCCATTACAATAAGGGAGTCTAAAACATGCTTTAGTTGGAATAATGGAATAACTATATCACATAACCCACAATCCCAACATAAACCCCAACATTCAATTGCCTAATTTCTACCCCAAGTTCTAACTAATGGAACTCATCTCGGATAAATAGAGGTTTGGATGATGTTCTTGCAGCCATTGGATCCTTATCTTGCCCAGGCTTCTACCTCCATCATCAAGAAATCCGTAATCCCAATTTCTCCATTTCCAGCATGAATCTCCCAACTTCAAACTCGTTTTTCTCCTTCAATATAAAAGCTTTGAAGACGAATTAATATACCAAATTGAAGGGAATTTTGTAAGCTTTTCAAAAAGTCTAAAATTACCTCAATCAAAGTTGTGAGCTAAGAGTTATGGCTAATTTTGTGGAGGCTGCTCTTGGTACACGAAAGTAGAGGATGAATATGGTGAAGATGACTTTCTTTCCTTCTCTCTTTCTTTCCTTCATTATAAAAATCTGATTTTTGCCCACTAACCCCCAATAACTCGTAATATTCCATGCAATTGGTATTTAATATCCATTATACCCTCCAACTTAGTAGAAATAACAACTTTGCCACATGATTCATTCTTAACAATTCCATTTGATTCTAACTAGGTCCAATTCATCCGCTTAAGTAATTCTAATTATAATCACACACATTCTCACTTAGTAACATAATATTGAGATATTATAGGCACCAAAATTTATACTGTTGTTTAATGGTGAATTAGTGACTAATCCTTGTAATAAATTTGTACAATATAAATTCTCAGTTTCAACCAAATATTTTCATATGTAAAAATCAAAGAGTGAACTAGTTATTTCCATTGACTTGAAATATTAAGCTTTGATTAGGTTTGCATTTCTATACTAATTTAAAATTAATTAAATTGACAAATGCTTTGAATAGTATTTTGAGTTTAAAGGAGATGCATTATCAGTGCAAAAATATTTTACATTATCATCCAATAGAAATATAACATTTTACTATGACATATTTTTTTAAAATTACAGTATAATTTGTCTTGATTCATGGTCGTAAATTACAGTATGACTTGTCTTGATTCATGGTCGTGATTGATTGATAGTATAATTTTTTTTGTACTATCAATGCATCATCCATTGTTTTTAATATTTTTTTCATTTTGAATTATTGATTTATAAAAAAAAAATTATAGATATTAACAATAAAATTGTTACTCGATCATGTCTTTTCAAAATAAAAATAAAATGTTTAAAATCTTATTTTTCATATACATTTTACCAATCATTATAAGATTTATCACTTTTAATTTAAATAAACATAAAATCTAATCACTAATAGTTAATTAGTTAAGTGATAATGATAATGAGTTTGATAAGGAAGATCACAGTTTCATCTTCACAACTACGATTAAAATGAGATTGAAACCACTTAACACCAGAACTGATTCGTAAATCAGACTATATCTATGTGGAAAAAAACCTAAAAAACAATTTATTTTCAATTTTTTCCACCTGAAAAAAAATTCAAAATTAGTCCACAAAGTGAAGAAGAAAAAAAGCATTTTAAATTTTGAGACACCTTTGCTTTGGTAATTGCAATTAATTAATTAACCATTCGTTTACTCACACTCTCTGGCCAATTTTAGTTGGTACGTGCGCGTACAGTACACACACACACACACACACTTACAAAACAGATAAATACAACTCTCTCTCATCATTGTTCCACTGGTTTTTCTCTCATCACTACCACTTCCATTCCCTCTTTCTCATTTCTTATAATTTTCAAACCTCTAAGCCAAACAAGGGTTTCCATTTTCTCTTCTCTTCTCTTCACTTTTCATTTCTCTTCTCATCCATTTCTCTCCATGCTTTCAAATTCCATGGAATTTCCAATTTTGGTTCCTCTTTGTTTTCTTCAAACGAGTTAAAACGGCCATTTTAGTTGCTAACTCGGTAACTAGGTTTTGCTAACGATAACTGTGGAATACGAAAAGGGAGGAAAATTGAAATGATCGTTGAAGAACTATAGGTTTAAGGTTTTTGGCAGTTGAATTAGAGTTATTATTGCATAGTAGGTAAAATTGTTTCGCGATGGATGTCGAGGAAACTGGGAGGTTGGCGTCTTTGGACCCAGAGATGTTGCAGCTTCAAGAGGTGTCTCCTCTTGCACTAAAACTGAGTCCTTATTTATAAAGCAAAAAAAATTATTCAACAGAAGTCGCCACTGAGAGTGACGACTTGCCCTAAAATAGAGAGAAGTCGCCACTAGGAGTGACTGCTCGCCCTAAAATTAAGGGTAGTCGCCACTGGGAGTGACGACAAGTACAATTCTACCCAAAAAGTGATCATTTATGTAATTTTCTTGAAATACTGGTTATTTTTGAATTTTTTAAAAAAAATTTGGTTATTAAAAAAAAATTCTAGTACCAAACACGTACTTTAACAATCACACCCTTAGTGCATCCTGCATTTTCTCTAGTATTTTTTTTCATTTTGAATTATTGATTTATAAAAAAGAAAGATTATAGATATTGACAATACAATTGTTACTCGCGCATCTCTTTTCAAAATAAAAAAAGTTTAAAATCTTAATTTCCATATACATTTTACCAATCATTATAAAATTTATCATTTTTAATTTAAATAAACATAAAATAAAATCGCTAATAGTTAATTAATTAAATGACAATTGATACTAAAAAAAATCACAATTTAATCTCTTCGACTATGATTAAAATGAGATTGAAGTATAGAATATATCTATGTAGAGAAAAAACCTAAAAAACAATTTATTTTCAATTTTTCCCACCTGAAAAAAATTCAAAATTAGTCCAGAAAGTGAAGAAAAAAAGCATTTTGAATTTTGAGACACCTTTCCTTTGTTAATTGCAATTAATTAATTAACCACTCGTTTACTCACAGTCTCTGGTCAGTTTCAGTTGGTACGGTGCGCGTACAGTGCACACTCACACAACAACACAAGAGATAAATACAACTCTCTCTCATCACTGTTCCACTGGTTTCTCTCTCATCACCACCACTTCCATTCCCTCTTTCTCATTTCTCATCGTTTTCAAACCCCAAACCAAACAAGGCTTTCCATTTTCATTTCTCTCCATGCTTTCAAATTCCTCTTCGTTTTCTTCAAACGAGTTGAAACGCCCATTTCAGTTGCTAACTCGGTAACTAGGTTTTGCTAACGGTAGCGGTGGAATACGAAAAGGGGGAAAATCGAAGTGATCGGTGAAGAGCTGTATAGGTTTAGGGTTTTTGGCAGTTGAATTAGGGTTATTATTGCATGGTAGATAAAATTGTTTCGTAATGGTAATGGATGTGGAGGAAACTGCGAGGTTGGCGTCTTTGGACCCAGAGATGTTGCAGCTTCAAGAGGTGTCTCCTCTTGCTCTGAAATCGAGTCCTTATGTTGCTGAGGAGCTTTTCTCGCATTGGCTTTCACTTCCTGATACTAATCGCTTGGTACATAAATATCAACTCTGTTAGTTAGTTATACTTTTTATATGTATGGATGATTGTTTGTTTTATTTGTATCGCTTTATTGATGTATTCGCAACATAGATTAAGTCATTGCTTGCTGATGCGAGAGTTGGAGTTCCCTTTAGTGCACCTGAGAATTCAACAAATTCAACAAATTCAACAAATACTAATGCTCTTTCAATCAACCCTTTATTTCCTGCTGTGAGTACACCGCCACTTTCACCACGCAGTCAATCTGGTTCGCCACGCACCACCAAACAGAGAACTAGCCCTTCTTCATTAGGTTCTCCACTAAAAGTCGTCCGTGAATCTGTTAGGGAGATCATTCCTCAGGTATTTCTCACTGTTTTAACTAATTATTTGTTCTTTTTCCTCAAACTTTTTATCAGTTATGTCTCGGAGTGATTTAACTCCTTGTTTTGCAGTTCTACTTCAAAAATGGCCGCCCGCCTCCAAATGAAATGAAAGACCATTTTCTGTTTCAAGTTGATAACCGATTTTACGGTCATATGGATGGATTACAATTACTTGGTAAGAATATGATATTTGTGGGTTTTTTGGTTGTACTATATGCTCAGTTGTGACATTATTATGGAGAAATACTAGTTTGTGTTACAACTTTGTATTCTTATTTCAGAATTCAAGTCTTTTACGAAAGAGATATGCAAAATTCCCTCGTTTTTCTCCACCATTCTTTTCAAAAAGATTGATGTCAATTTTACAGGAACCATAACAAGGTACCAAATCTCTTATTGGACTATTCCATCATAATTGATCTTTGCATCACATGAGAAGCTTTTTGAATTTCTATTAGATTTAGCTCTATTTTTTTTAAATACATGCTATTTCTTTTACATTTGATATATAAAGAATAAGGAAAATAGGGCTGCCAGATTTTTACAGATTTTTACAGATTAATACACAGTTCATAAGTGTTTTTTTTGTTTTTGTTTTTTTTCTAGCTGAATAGGTTATGCTCGACAGGGTTTACAATTGTTTAATGTACTTCAGTTTCATAATATTTCATCCTTAAAGCAATGTTTTAAAAACTGAATCAAACATTGAACCGCGAGACCTCTGAGTGATGGTTCAATTGCTTTTAACCACTTGAACTAGGACGACACCGCAATCAAATTGTTCAAATAACCAAACGGTAGAAAGTGCCGGTTCAATCAAACCATCTGGTTCAGTTTTTAAAACATTACTTGAAGGAAATAGAAGGATCATAACCTTAGATCAACATCACTTATAGTCTAATGATATCATTTATGCTGGATAGTAAGACTAACCCAGGGAAAATACTACCCTAGTTGGTGGTTTGAATATTTTAAAGGTGGTGATTTCATAATTGTTTTTTATTGGAAAAACCAAGTCCCACATAAATTGAAGATAACACTTGACTAGAGTTTATACCGAGTGAAACTCAATATTCGATGATCTTAGCATGGACCGGAGGGTCCTAAATGCAATATTGTACTTACTTACAGATGTGTGTTAGCATACAAATTTATTATTAATATCATTATAAGTTCATATAATTTATTATTCAAAATCACCCTAATGAAAAGAATAGCTGATTTAGTTTTTATCAGCATTATCTTTACCGTAAGTTTTTATCAGCATTATCTTTACCGTAATATTAAGTTTTGACAAGTGATATATGATGCACAAGTAAATTAATCTATCATGCATCAAGTTTTTAAATGTCACCTATAATACATTAATAACAAAAAATGTGTGTAGGCGTGTGTATAAACAAAATCAATTTTAGCATAAGCATGTAACAAAATCATTGTTTATTTAACCAGATGTGTTATTGGTTATCATTTACTACCTTTGTCACTAAATATAAGCCCCTTTTAACTTATTCACAATAATTAAGAACGTTGGTTAATTTAGCTATAGATATAAATGTAAACAACTTAAATTTATAATACTTTTCCTTCATTTCCCTTAAGGTTATTGGCACTTGTATCATCTCATTCTTTCCATCTAACTGTTCACCTACATAATACATAATGGAACTCATCCCACTGCATTTCCCCCAATCCTTACAAGATAGAGGTAATAAAGTAATCAAGGGTCTTTAATTTAAAAAAATAATGCAAGAGAGAAATTGAAGGGGGCTTATAAACGGAGACAAACGAATTTCTAAAAAGGGTTTTGTATAAAAGGGCAGAGGTAGCAATTAATCCAGTACTGTAATAGATGGATAGATAAGAAACAACTTATAGATGTTGCTTTACTTGTATCGTGTGTAGGGTTGTGCAAAATATCCGGTTGTAATACCCAAATCCATTTTAAATATCCGGATATAATTGAATGATTATTAACCGGTTTAGTGTTTAATGGTTTGGTTATCCATTCGTATAATCCGGATATAATTAAATAGTTATTAACTGGTTAAATTTTTTTGGATTCGGTTATAATCCGGTTATTATCCAATATCCAAATTTTTTAATTTTCAAAATAAAAAAAATATTTTTTTTAGTTTATTTTTTTAAAATAACCGGTTATATAACCATAACCAAATTTATAATCGGTTTTATAACCAGTTTTGACTAAAATGTGGTTTTGGTTATAAATCCAAACCATTTAAATGGTTTGAAAGTGGTTATGGTTTGGTTGTTAAAAATAACCAACCATGCACACCCCTAATCGTGTGTTTCCACTGACAGTGCAAGCAGGAAAGCATTTCCAACTGTTGTTCATTTTAGATGAATTGTTGCAGTCATTTTCAAAATTAGTTGAAGATAATACCTCCCTATGTTTTTCCACTTCGTTTTTTTTTTTTTTTATCATAATTTTATTGTATGCGCAAAACGTCTTTGTGTGGCTTTTGTAGAGAACTGGGAGGTTAACAGATTAGAGATTATAATTTACTATGACGTTATTTGTCTACAACATTTGGTCCTGTTGTACTGATGCCATTTATATATCACATATTTTAGGGATCAATTTATTGACTATTGGTTTCGAGGCAACATGTTAGCTAAAGATTTACCGACACAAATATACACTTTACTGAAGCAGCCACATCAAACATACCTTGTACAGGTTTGCTTTGTTTTATAAGCTGTCTTGTACTTACTCCCAAAGCATTTTGCTGTTTCACTCTCAAGTGTCAACCTTAATTACTAAGGGCTTACTAAAATGCTATATATTAGAATTATAATTTGAAATGTGCTTATGTTTTCTATTTTTGATGTAGGATGATTTCAAACCTATCATGAGGGAACTATTGTCCTCTCATCCTGGTTTGGAGTTTTTGCAAAGCACACCTGAATTTCAGGAACGATATGGTATGCATTACCATATTATTTAGATTAATATTTTCTTTTGTTTTTAAGTCTCTACTTTTTATGATTTGCTTCTGAAAATAAACAATCTCTTAGTCAACAGCCTTGCCCAATATTTTTGGAGGGCATCTTATTTCGAGGCTAACTTTTAATGGAATGTTTGACCATATGATTTTCCAATTAAGACATGATTTACTCTAGGATTTTCTTTTCCTCCCTACTCTTTTTTTTGGGTTGACATCTTCAGTCCTCATCATATCTAAGTGACACGTGGCGGTTAAAATATTCACTGGGTGAGATTTAAAATTGAACATAATCAAAAAATTTAAAAGGAATACTTTCTGCGAGCATGTTTGTTTCGGATTCCCATTCTTTTTTGCCTCCCTCAACCTGCTCTCCATTCACCTATTTGAGATTTTAAGTTTTTTGAAAGAATACCATGATATATGAATATGGTCATATAAGAATTCAAACACAGTTCATTCATTTTTAGAAATATTTTATAGTTAGTGTAGAACAGAAAAAGCAAGCTCTCCCCTACCTTTCCTCCAACCCCACTCCTAAACTGACCTTTAAAGTTTAAGCTCTCCATCCCAACAAAATGAGAATGTCTATACTTCTACTTTTGTTCTTCATCGCAACCTAGTTCTTCTTGTGCTATTTTCACCATATCAACAATGGATCCTATTATACTACTATGTGTACGATGGGAGAAAATTGTGAGGAAAATGTTTTAATCATTTGAGAAATGGTTACACCGAAAACTTAATGTAGTTACAGCCGAGATTAGGTAACTATATATCTAGCCTAAACCTGCAGCACTCTTAGTTGCCTTAATCTACCCTCAGTCATAACTCACTTTTGGTTAGTTATGCTGATGTGACACTGACAACTGAAGGGAGAGGGAGTTTCTACAGGAAGCTAACCGGGAGAAGTTACTAGAAGAGCTAGAGCTATATATCTCACATAGAGTAAAACAACCGAGGTCATGTCATGTAATATTAATTAATAAAGAATACGACTAAAAAATGTTTTTTATTTTAAAAAAAAATATACATGAATTTTTAAATCACACATGAGCCCAATAAACTTAACACACCCATCTGTCGGTAGGACCAATAGGTTGACGAGATTTAGTTTTGAGAGCGGTAAATCTGGCAGAGGAACTGCGTTTTTTCAAGAGTCCATGATAGTGGCAGAAGACGAGCTAATAAGGTGAAAACAAGCAAATTCACTCAGTGTACAGTGTTGGTTGGTTTCAATTTATAATAACACTGGCTTGAGAAGAAGGAAAGCATTGCTTTTGAATCTGTTGTTGTTGGGTAACGCTGAAAGAATAATGAAGGAAATTTAAGAGAAACTCGTTGTCCCAAAAAAATGGAGATTTATGAAGAGCTCGTCTTTTGCAGGTCGCAGCGACCTGGACTGAGAAAACAACAGGGAGGCACAGTGGTCTAACAACAGAATTCTGACCTAAGTAGAAAAAAAGATTAATAATCTTATCTGCCATTCTATGTTGTTTAAACTAAACTTGATTTAAATAAAATCAGTGAAATTTCGTCTGTTGATTTCATTTTTTCTACGACGTCACTTAATATGCTTTGGGATGAAGATGTCCATTTCCTCTGCAAATGGAGAGGATCAGGACCCTTTGCTAGAATGCAGACTGTCTGATAAGATTATCACAATCTATCTTTTTATTTTTTAAAATTTAAAATTACACTTATTTTATGCTTTCAAACAAGTTCTTCAGGTATTTCTCACTGATTTCGTTATTGTTGTTGTTGAAACAGCTGAGACTGTCATACATAGAATATTTTACTACATGAATAGATCTGGAAATGGCCGACTTACTCTCAGGGAGTTGAAACGTGGGAACCTAATTGATGCAATGCTGCATGTAGATGAAGAAGAGGATATTAATAAAGTTCTGAGGTAAAGGCTTTAGCTTAAAATGTCTGAAAGTTGACTATTATTTTTTATACCTAAATAGCAGTCGACTATGTTTTTTTATACTTAAATAGCATGCCATCGTAGTAGTCCTTACGACTCTATTAAGCAAACTGATGGAGGAATATTAAACTGAAAAAATCAGCCATCCTACTTACTGACTGGTCTCCCCTCCCGGTTTCTGCCTCAAACTACAGCCCTCTTAATTCAAAAGGGCTAAAGACTTTCTTAAAACCTCCTTAACAAGCAGATCCCTCAAGAGTAGCCCAGACACCGTAATAGAATACGAGGTTGCAGCCATTAGGCACCAGGCTGACTTTATATTGGTTGTCTGAAATCATCAGGATCTCCTTGATCCTGAAAAACCACTTGCACCTAATAGGGAGTCTACCAGATGGAAGGAGTACAAGAGACCACACGTTGTTTCCTAGGAGAGCATCATACTCATTTTGCATAACAGCCTGCCAAGTTGGACTTGATAGTGCTTGTCTAGTGGTTTTTGGTTAAGCACGTGCAAGAAGCATGGTGGGATTTATAGATGTTTGGTCTGGCTTTTGGAATAACCAAAATCAATTCTAGAGGTGTATAATTGATTCTAAAGTGATTTTGAGGTGTTTAGTTCTTCTAAAGTAGAATTGATTCTGCCTCCAGAATTGATTTTAGTTGAAGCTAAAATTTGTAGCTTCTGAGTTTAAACGTGATTATTATTCAACTCACTTTTACATAAAGGTATCCAAACATAAATTAGTTCTACTAAACTTAATTCTATTAAAATCAATTCTACCAAACTCAATTGTGTCAAAATCAATTATGTCCGCTGCCAATCCAAACACACACTTAGTCTTGGACAATACGATTCCTGACTTGGCTATAGTTTGCATAGGATGTATATTACGTGGAATAGGCTTAGGCTGTTTAGGATATGAATAGTAGGAGTTAGTTGAGCAATTGGGCATGGTAAGGGCGGAAGGGCTCAAAGAGGGAGATGATAGTGTGTTAGGAGAGTGTTGTGGTGAAAATTGAGTATTAACAAAGGTGGAGAAATAGTTGAGGTGTTGGGTGATGTTGAAGGCAATATTGAAGGTGTTAGTGGATTGAATGGGCAGTGATGATGCAACGGTAATGGACCCTGATTTTAAATTAGAAGAAGGGCCTGAAACAGTAGATGGTAAGAGTTTGAGATAGGGATATCTGTTATTGAGATTAAATCCTTAGAAATATATAACCTGCAAGTTGCGGAGAGGCATCTGTAGCCTTTGTGAGATGTAGAGTAGCCAAGGAATAAGCTTTCTTCAGACCTGAATAAGCATTCTTGGCTACTCTTTTGAAATTATATTTAATTCAGAATCTGCAACTGTTGAAAACTTGGGAGAATCTTTGGATTCACGAGACAATGAAGAGTTTATGAGCTTTGATGACTGGTCCGATCTTGCTGACACCATAGAAGATAGTTCTCGGCTTCAAGTTTTTCGGAAATGGCAGAAAATGACGAGTTAGTTGAAGAAGGTAGAATCAGCAATGACACGTGGCTTCGTGTGGCCACACTTCTCTGTAAGAAGCATGCTTCTTAGCACGGGATCGGAGTTATTGGACAAGGCCACTAGATCGTATTGGTCCTCATCTAATACCATGTCGGAATGTTGAATATTAACCATAGTTCTCTTGGAATCTAAGAGAGGATGTGAATTTTATTGAATTGATTCTGATTACACTGAATTAGATCTATTTATAGATCTTTTTGATGACCTACTGCTATAGCAGGTAATGCCTAGGACTGACTAACTTGTGTCAGTGAGTTTCTTATACCTGTTGCAGCTGCCTCTAACTGTATGAAACCGTTAATTGCAGTCAGTTAAAGCACTAGGCTAATATACAGTGCACCAACAGGAAGCTCTCATGAGCTTTATAAACTGATCCTTTGATATAACCCAAAGATGTGCAAATCCTTTAATTTTCATTCCCAGATTAGTTGTCTCTAGAGTCCGATTTTTCTTTGCTTATTTCTGTTTCCTACATTAGTTCTTTGGTGAATTTTTCAGGTACTTCTCCTACGAGCATTTCTACGTCGTTTATTGCAAATTTTGGGAGCTCGACACAGATCATGACTTTTTCATTGACAGAGAGAACCTTATTAAATATGGGAACCATTCTCTTACATATCGGATTGTCGATAGAATTTTTTCCCAGGTCTGTTGGTATTTTTCATCTTTGTTAGAGCGGCAATTTTAGTTTTGTTGTAGATTCAATGTGTTTGGGACAAATATTTTTAGCAATTGATTTGATTTATTAATAAAATTATCTGATGGAAATTGGAAAGTTTAAATATAAATTGATTGATTTTGAGTCTTTTTGCATTATGTTGTGGTTATTTAGAAATCCTCTCAAACTTGGTTGAATATTTAGAAATCCTTAAATTTTATGTATTTTTCTATTTTTGAGTGTTTTTATGTATTCTTTTAGAATTTTCATTTAGTCTGGATACTGTTAATTAGTCTTCACAATAATGGCTATTCCACTATACCACTAGTGGTTTTCTTAGCTCTGAGCTAAGCTTTGTGCCGATATCCAAGATTGACAACATAGGAGTAGAACAAAATAAGTTCAGTTCATTTTGAAGGTATTCTAAATGTGGAATTTGATTTGCAAATCGATTCAAGTTCTTTTGTTAAATAATGAGTCCTGAGCATGATAATAGTTTCTTCAACCAGTCGAAATAATGAGTCTTATTTATATTTTAACTGAGTCAGGTTCCCCGGAAATTTAGCAGTAAAGTTGAAGGAAAGATGAACTACGAAGATTTTGTTCATTTCATACTTGCAGAGGAAGATAAGTCATCTGAGCCTAGTCTGGAATACTGGTATACTCCCTAGCCTTCTCAAATAATGGAGATCCTTTTAGCAGCATAGAAAATCGTATGTCTTGACTGATATTTGACAGCTTGAATAATAAATGAAAGCAAGTTATTCTCTTAACCATTTGATTTATACAATTATATTGGTTCTTATAACTTTTGTTGAAGTTAATGGGGTCTTGGATGAAAAAAGAGAAGAAATAAGAAGAAATATTATTTCGGTAAAGTATGATTAGACTAACTTGATACGTTCTGAACACTAACCACTATTTATGGAAACTAGTATTAGGAGATAATATTGCAAAATATTTTCTTATATTCTATCACAATAATAAATAATAATAAGGGTAATGCTAACTTGTGCCCTTAGTACACGAGCTAAGAGTTAAATATAGAAATTGGGCTCTAGTGGGAAAGGAGCTTCCACTAAGGACGAATCGTTCGGGTACTATCCGAGTTTGATTCTTGGTGGAAATAAGGTTTGGCCAGTAAGTCGTCCTTCTAAATCCAAAAAAAAAATTAATGGAAATGTTCTTTTGGAAATTGTATATTGATTTTATTAAATGCTTATAATTAATTTTTTATTGCTTTTTCCAATACAAATTTTCCATTTGCAAATTTCTTAACATGTGACCTTAGGCACAAGTTACCATTTCCCATGATATAATAATAATAATTTTGATTTTAATATTGAGATTAAATATTGATTCCCCACCATTTGTTTAAATCATCTCTAATACAGGAGGCATCATGCTGTTTTTCAACATAGGTCTTTCAAAGTTGTTCTTTCTCTTTGCTCTTTTGTTATATTTAAACATTATTTCTCATGCTCTTCTTCCATATTGTTCTTGTTCAATTGTTAATTTTATTAAATTGTGACTCTTAAGATTCAGTAAATTGCAGTATATTTCAACTTTTTAAACATTATTTTACTTCTCAGCATTATCAATTATAAATCAATACCTGATTTGCATAAGCCTGTTATCCCTTTCTAATTAACTCAGTCTATGTTTCAGAATAGTTAGAACATTGCTTTCAAACCCGGACCAGATTAGGTGTTTATCGGTACTGTATAGGTGTATGGTCTATTTTAGCAAACATACCCAGTCAATTCCAAAACCAGTGAAAACTGGCCTAACCCCTGTGGAGGGCGGCTAGTTTCAAATGGTCAATTTCTTTATTTAATTTTCCATTTTATTCTAAAGAATATTTGATTTAAATGTAGATCCAGTGTCAAGTTTCACTTTTAGTATACTGTTTACCCTTCCTTTCTCAGCCTTAAAATTTAATTGAATCTTAAAAGGTTTCCCTCTAAATGGTTGTAGGTTCAGATGCATTGACTTAGATGGAAATGGAGTTTTGACACCAAATGAAATGCTGTTCTTTTATGAGGAGCAGCTGCACCGGATGGAGTGCATGGCCCAAGAGCCTGTGCTTTTCGAAGACATCTTATGTCAGATTGTTGATATGATTGGACCTGAGGTCTCTCCTCTTCTTTATTTATATTTTTGCATCTTTGGTGGTTTCATTTTTATTGCTCTACAGTATAGCATTTGGTAACCATCCTAAGTTTTGCAGAATGAAGGATATATCACATTACGAGATGTGAAAAGCAGCAAACTTTCCGGAAATGTTTTCAACATTCTTTTCAATCTCAACAAGTTCATTGCGTTTGAATCTCGTGATCCGTATATTATACGTCAGGTACAAGCAAGTTTTAGATCCTATTTCATGATCATTGAATGCTGCTAGACACTTTATTGGCAAATTCTAATGACCAGGAGGGCATTTTGTTGTCCAGGAACGCGAGGATCCAAATATGACAGAGTGGGACCGTTTTGCACACAGGGAGTATGTTAGGCTTTCTATGGAAGAAGATGGTGAAGACATGTCAAATGCCAGTGGAGATGTCTGGGAAGAATCACTTGAGGCCCCTTTCTGAAATTCTATTAGGTAGGTTGAGTAGTACAAGTGCATGCCATAACAATATATATTTTGTATTTTTTGCATTACCTAAATGGATGTTATTTCATAACTGTAGGTGAATCAAAGGCTAAGTTGTACTTTTAAGAATCTTCAGACTCTACAACTCGAACATGACGCATTTGGAGGGAAATGTCTAATAGAGTGTTCTGGAGAGGTTCTCCTGAAATTCGTTTTGAAAGAAAATGAGAATAGCTGCAGGGTACGAGCTGGTGCAGATTTATTGTTCTTGTTCATATACTTAGTACTTATTTTTTAGACTAATCTATATCGAGTTTAATTTCTGTAAAAAGAAACCGGAGGGTTTTTGGTGTATCCCTTTTGAATTTTGGTGGTTTAACAGTTTTTTTTATTACAAATTTTATCACAATTAATTGTATTTAACTTTCAACTTGTTTTTTAATTTGTTATATAGTGATGAGAAAGTGCAATGTAATCGATAACCATGTTAGGGTTGTTTTTATCCTATAACTGCGATAAAAATTCAACATTCAACCATACAAATAACTGCGTAGTTTTCTAAAATTCAACATTAATATGTTTTTAATTGAAGTTATTTATTATTTTTCAATTAAAACAGATTTTAAAATTTCTCTTGGTTATTGTAATATACTAGGAAAATACCTGTCCGAATTTCAGACGGGTTTAAACAATATTTTAAAAATTGGATTGAGTCGGTCAGTTCAATCGGTTGGATTAAGAATTAAGAATCAAAGATAATCCAGTTGGGTCAATTTCTAAAAACCGTTAGTGAATCAAAACCGGAGTAAAATCGAAAAAAATAGATTGAACGGTTCAATTGAATCAAATAATTGGAGCCAATTTTCAAAATCGTCTAGATCAAAAAAAATTCATTGAATTGACCATTTTTTAAATGTTTAATATATCAATATCAAAATTTAAAAAATTATATTATTTATTTTTGATATTTTATCTTATTTAATTTATGTATTTTTAATCATTTGAATTTTATTTTAGTTATTATGTTCTATTATTTTAATTTTGATTTGAATTAGTTTAATTTATTCAAAGTATTTTTTAACGAAGGTTGAAATGAAGTGTATAACTATTGTCGTGTTATTATATATACTATTAATATTGTTATATTAAGTTTGTAATGGAATTTTAAAATATTTATATTAATAAGTTGTAAATATATTATCATGGGTGACATATCTATGAAATTTAATTTTATATTATTAATTTATTTAATAAATAATTCGACTGTATGTTTAATCAATTAAATCAGCCTTAACTCAAAATTTTCACCAGTTCAATCTATGGTCTGGCTTTTAAAATATTGAATTTAACACACACTTGTATATAAACATTGATTTTTTTTTAAAAATATCATAATTAATGGATTCTAAAAAAATATATATAAAATGTTTATTATATCCTTAAAAAATTACAAATATTTTAAATTTAGTTTCCACATTTTATAAAGAATAGGCGCTTTTAGTCCATATATACAAGCATTCATTTTATCAAAGGTATAGAGATTAATAAGCATTATTTTTTGGCGGTTTATAGTAATTACTCAATAAACACTCTTAATCAGTATACACTTATTCATTTTTACTTAGTATTTAAGTTTAGATAGAGTATATTAGAATAAGGAATGACTAAACCTTCACTCAATCCAATGAAGAACTCAAGCAATTTTATTAGGAATTCTGTCATGGTCACTCAACTATAATGGTAATTGAGCTAGTTAAGTGATTATAAGAACTTGGTAGTTAAACCAGCTCAACTTTTTGTTCTCTCTTTTGATGTACAAGTGCAACCAGTTCAAGATGTTTATTTTCTAATAAATTTCCTCAATTTGTATGTTCATAATTTTTTGATAATGTTTAAAAAGTTTTTTTAGAATTTTGATTTGATTAATATTTAAAATATAATTATTACATAATCAACAAACTCATGTTTAAAAAAACTTATGTTTACAACACATAATTATTGTTATGATTTAGATGAATTATGCTCACGTATTCTTTTCTTTTGTGAAAAACATTCATACATTCCTTAAAAAGTAATCAACATATATTTCCTATCTATTAATGAAGTAATCTTCGGATGATTATAGTATTACTTCGGATGATTATAGTGGGGATTTCTTTTTCTACCCCATATTTTTCTTAGACACCACAAGAAATTTTAAAAATATCCTTAAAATTAAAAATATATTTTAGGTGCGCACCGTTTTTAAAATTGCATTTACAAAAAATAAAAAATGCACTTTCGATACAAGCCGGAAATACATTTTCGGTTTCTAATATAAGTAATTTGTTGTCAAAACAACACAAAAAGTGTCTTGAGGCACTTTGGTGAGTAGTTTTTGTTTTGTTGAAAACCGGGAATATATTTCTGGTTTGAATCGGAAGTGCATTTTCGGTTTCATTTCTTACCTTTTAAAGGGCGCATCTCAAAACGAATGAATTATAAGGGTATAGGGTGCAAACCAAAAGTTTATTTTTGGTTTTCCGAGGGTATTTTTGAAATTGCATAGGGTGTTTTTCACCCCTATGAAGTGGAATAAGAAATCCACATGATTATATTTTTTTTGTGAATTTCTTAACCCACCTCATAAGGGTGGGGCGCACCCCGTAAAAACCCGAAAATATCCATCTCAAAACCAGAAGTTTATTTCCGGTTCGGACCCTATTTTGTTCAAACCGGTCAAAATGTGGTGTGACCACTGAAATTGTAAAAAATTGTATCAGAGATTAACTTCCGGTATGGAACCAGAAGTATAACTCCGACCATAAAAGCGGGAACATTGAATTGTATGTCACCTGGATATTTTGTATGAAACCGGAAGTTTATTTCTGGTTTTGTCACGAAGCTGATTGCTATAAGCAGCAACTATGGTGATCACCACCATAACACATTTTCTCCTTCAAACCTCTCCATTGCCAATCCATTATCCACTCCAAATCCATATTTTTTTGTTCATCATATCAGAAAAATCTCAACAAAGAAGAATTTCAGGTAAATATCATCCCATTTATTCCTTATTCACTGCATTAATCTGTAACTTCTTGCTGAAAGAGACTTAGTTTTGAGGATGACGGGAAAATAAAAAGTGATAAATCAAATATCTCCATCTTTACCGAATGGGAAGCAATACAAGTGAGATTTTTGAGAGCCGATGACGCCACCAAACTCCACATCAAAGAAGAGTTGAGAAAAATTGCGTTTTCGAAGACCACGGATTTGAAACCATCCTCCAAACCGGTAAAACAAAAGGTGCACTGAAGAAGTTGAAACCTACACCGGGCGATAATTCTTCTACGAGGAACCCTTCGAATTATAAACATGTTGACAAGGTATTTCCCGACTCACCTACACTGAAATCTCAGAAATATGCTTCCAAAGATGCCAGTATTAGCAAACCACTGCCTACACCGACTCCATCAAAAATACCGTTCATCGATCATATGCCGATTTTCATGCACAAATACATTGAAAGGATCTTCAATATGGGTGGTGACGGTAATTGTGGCTTTCGAGTTGTTTCTTGTTTGGTAGGTAGCCGTGAAGAGTATTACAATACTGTGCGAGATACTCTGATCACAAAGTTGATGGAACACAAAGAGTTGTACACACGTGCGTTCAGGATAAAGAGAAGGTTGAGGAAACACATCATGCACTAGTACCTGTTAAGGTTGGATATGCACTAGAGGACAAATGGATATGCACTATAGCACAACTCAAGGCTATCCTCACTAGCTCCTAAGCGGCTAACCCTTCAATCTGAAATCATCAAAGTAAGGGTGAGATTTCATCAACAATTAAAATGCATTATACGTTTCTTTAAAACAATAAAACGATTAATATATTATTCCACTCTCATTAGCACAACTAGATTACAATCCACAAATACAATGCACACAGACCATTATGCCTATAACAACAATCAATGCAATTATAACACTGGAAATCATCCTAACATGTTATAATTACACATGCAATGCAGACTCAATGCATGTGGTACCAAACGTGAACTAAATTCACACCCTGTTCCGCTTACACCATGGAAATAGAGCTAATCAACGATTCTCCCATACACCACTGGGTCAAGAATCTAGCCTCACCACCACTATCCATTGGGTACGGGTATTGGCTCTGCAGGTCCAATTCCACACAATGGGAATTAACCATCACCGAAATGCATATGCATGCACATCAAAAGCATGCAACAATCAAAATACGGAATATGATCACACAACATTATTCCACACATAGACAACACCAACAACAACACACGATAACAACAAGTCATGAACATATAACGTTAATTACAACACATGGAATTAACATACAGTAAGTATACCCAATGAATAATCACGAATTACAACGAATCCTTCCTACGGAAAGCCATATCAATCCCTCAAGATTTAATTACTGGGTTTTAAAAATGTTCTTAATAGATAGTACGCGTTCTAAGCTTTCCAACGATACCAACTATGCATAAATCAGAGTTACGGTCGCAAAGATATGCCCAAAACAAATTTCAAAAAATTACATTATGTTCTGCACAGTATGCATCGATGCATAAGCCCATGCATCAATGCATAAACAACTTGTGTCGACATATGCATCGTATGCGTCGATGCATACAATTAAAATTTTGTATTTTTCCATTTTTGTTCAGTATGCATCGATGCATAACACGTATGTGGCGATGCATAACTTCAATTTTTGTCCTATGAGTCGATGCATGACTCTATGCATCGATGCAAGCTTTCCCCACGCCTCTGGTTTTCAAAAGTTTTGTTGCTTGCATCGACCCATAGCCTCTTGTGTCGACCCATACTGCTATTTTTCACCAAAAACCAGTTTCTATCTTCACTATTTGGAATCCCAATTGATCCATCTATTACCAAACTCCATATTACACCAGAACAGAATTAATTCATGCGTTTCCACATCCAATTGACCATAAAATTATACTTTCTAATTAGCCTACAATCCTTCTACACAAATTAATCGTTCTTATCAATTCTAATTGAATTATTACGTCGGATCATAACATTAGGGCACAACCTAGAATTCCTAATTCGAGATTCCTAACTGATCAAATCATTCTATTGATCATCAAAACCTATAAGGCATAATAATCTGACCAAATCACCCCTTACCTCACGATGAATCTTTGAATTTCCGACGCCTTGACTTTTTCTCTTTCTCTTCTCTTCTCAAAAGCACGTAGAATGAAATTTCCAATTCTCTTCTCTTTATTCCTTTATTTATTCCTTTTTATTATCCCCAATAATAAAAATAACATAATTAGGATAATTAGAGTCTTTTACTCTACACCCCTCCCAATTCCACTTTACACCCCCAACACATCCATTTATTTAATTAATTAATTAAATCTATTAATTCAAAAATATCAATAATTAAACCTTTAATTAAATTATTATTAAAATTCTAATTATTTAACAATTGAATTATTTGGGGTGTCACAGTCATGGTGTGGGTTAATTTTTTCTCTTTGGATAAGCTGGTATGATATATTTTAACTTATACATAAGATGTCATAGGTTTGAACCCGTCCTAAAATTTGATGTTTATGTACCACTATAAACTGAGATGACTTAATAAGACTATTAACATTGTTTATTATGAATACATTTATTTTTATTCTAAATATATCTATAATTGAAGAATTTTGATTGTCGCGGGTAGTAAATGAGACGATTATTTACATCGAGATTTCTTTCGACGAGAGAAAATTGACATCTTTTTAAAGATGTGTCAGCAATACTAAGATAATGTTGTAAATAAGTTGTTATTTAAATTTATTGTAATTTCTTTTGTAGCCACATCTTTCCTTAGTTTAGAAGAGGAGGTGGCATTTTATGTGATATCATTCCTACCATTTTGGGATGAAATGATTAGAATAGAGATAAATTCTTAAATAGACACGACCATAAAAAATAATTTTAGATATAATCAATCACAAAATTGAATTAATTAAAAAATAATATTATATTTTCTCTCTCCTTCTTAATCACAACTACCCATGAATCCAATTAAAAAGTAAATTACAATATAAATACATTTAAAATTTTCTCTATTCTTATTGGTTATTTCCAAGAATGTTGATTTATGGTTGTTTCGATGAAAAAGTTCTTCAAGGATACAACTCTCATACAAACAATTATCTTTATATATTTTTTTATGGCACAATAAGTAACAATGAATTTTCAAATCAAAACCGTATCAAATTTCATTTCATTCAATTTCAACAAATTACCTTATAGAGTTTCTCTGATTCTTGAATTGTTTATTGGTTATTATCGGTTTCATCCCTAATAATATAAATCTACCTTTTTCTTTAACAATTGATATCAGAGTTTGATTATCCACCAAGACTATAACACATCTCAAGCGCTTGCAAATCTAGAGAATAAGATGGACGAGCATCGTGATATTATTCAACCCCACCTTGAGCAACTTAATATTCAGATGGGCACCAAAATGGAAGAGATATGTACCATGTTACAAGCTCAATCAACTCACAATTTCAACGGTTCACCTTGAAACGACACACCGGGTCAGAACACTCCCATAACTCCTTATTCTAGTAAAGTCTCAAAAGTTGAGTTTCCTCATTTTAACAGAGAGAATGTACGAGACGGATCGTAAAATGCGACCATTTTTTCTGGTAGGACAACACGCCAACAACATCCATGGTTATGTTGGCCTCGATTCATCTTGAGAGTCTTAACTACATGATACAATTTGATATCTACCCATTGGCATCAATATGATGCAGATGTAACATCTTGATTTGGCGATGCTTTTGAAAACCCCTTATCTACTTTGATTCAAATAAAACATACTGGGAATGTACATGAATATATTGATCAATTTGAGTTAGCCCTCACTTGGGTATTAGTAATCCTAGAGCGTTCTCTTAGCATTTTTTAGATGGCCTTAATCACAAAACTCATATGTAAGTAACAATGTTCAACCCCATAACCATAACTCATGCTACAACTTCAACCAAACTCTATGAATTAGCCTATAAAGAAACAATCACTAAATAATTTTCCTATTTCTCACCCTTTACTAAATATTCACCAAACTTTAAACTATCCTTATCTAATCCACCAACACCCATTTCTCCCCCAAAGTGTAGTTAAAGCCCCCTAAAACCTACAATGCTGCTGAGATGGATAAACGTAAGACTAAGGGACCATGCATGTTTTGTGACAAACCATTTACCCCAGGCTATCTACTCAAACATATAAAAATACAACACATGGTTATGGAGGTTTAAGATGAAGACCAGACTGTAGAACATGGTGATATCGCAAGCTCTACTATAGACACGAGGCACCTATTAACCTTAATAGTCCTCAATTGTCACTCCAAGCTCTTACTGGAATTTTAAACTATCAAACCATGAGAACTGTTAGATTACATGACAAGAAATTAATGCAAATACTCTTAAGCTATGGTAATACTCATTAATTTTTTGAATTTGGAACTTGCCAAGAAATTAGGATGCAAGCTTGAAGTCATTCACTACTACAAAAAGTGATTTTAACTTCAGACACAAAATACATTTTGGATCTATTTGCTAAAAATAGCGGTTGACTGATAAATTAGCTGATAGCTAATGGCTAATGACTGATAGCTTATAATTTATAGTTGATGGTTGAGACTGATGGCTGATAAGCTAATTAAAGTGTTTGGTAACATTAGCGGTTCAACTAACTTATAAATGTAAAATGACATAAAAAATATTTAATATATAATTATTTTTTAAAATTAAAATAACTTATTGAGGATAAAAATGAGTTTTTGTTAATAGTGTCTGAAAAATAAGCTATAAGCTAGCAAAATAAGTTATAAGTTCGTGATCAGAAGACTGTTACCAAACAGGTCTAAAATATCATATGAGCTTATAAGCTATAAGTTATAAGATATAAGTTCAAAAATCTGTCTTACCAAACAGACTCTTTACCCCGGCTAAAGAAGTAAGGTAACAAATGACGTCATAAAAAGTAAGGACTTCACACCTTGATTTTTAAATCACCGAGAGATAATTTATTTGCGCATGTGTTTGAATCCCACCATTGCATTTTTATCATTTTCAATAGTAACGCCTTATATATCTCACTTTATCAATAAAATTGAGGGGTAAATTATAATTATTATTTTTAATTAAAACTCATTACATTATTTAAGCAAAAATTTATAAAATAATTTGTTTATAAACTATAATGTTTATCCAGAATATTACATTATTTACACAGAATAATAAAATAAAAATTAATTGTTCATGAAAATCACATGTTAGATCTTCAATTCTTTGATATTCTGGGCAAGAACAAATGTCGGGTGCCTATATATTTTCTATTGTTTTTCCTTACATTTGTTTCTAATATATATATATATATATATATATATATATATATAAAAAGAGTTAGATAAATAAATGATTTTCTGCTCAAATAAATATTTAAGAGCACAAATCATAAACTCAAATAATTGTATGCTCTTGCAATCCAATCGTAGAGAACTCTTCATGGAAAAGACTCTTATAAACCTTAAATTGGAGGATAATCCAAACACTTCGTGATGTTTCATTATTAATTTTTGATAGTCATAGGGCTTTTATAATGGACGTTATTTATGTTTCACGCAGATCACTAATGATAGTGTTTGAGTGTTCATAGTAATAAAATGGACAAAAAGGATTTAATTAAGGACGGTGGTAAATTCATCAATTTTAACGCTAAATTATCTCCTCTTTTTAAGTTACATTATTTACACAAAATATTAAAACACAATATTACAACAAATCCAGATTCTTGGATGTTGTAAAAAACGATACCAAAAACAAAGTATAAAAGGTTTCCTTAACGACAAGAAACCCTTAAGGTAGGAATCAGGAAATCAATAGGAACACAAAAAATTGGTTATTACATGTTATTATTTAATTTCTCTTTGAAACAAGATTATAAGATTTACAGAATAACAAATAACCTCTCTCACCCTAAATTAGGATTTGCAGTATGTAATTATAAGAGACTAGTATGCTATTTATAATAAACCTAACATACTAAACTAATGAGTTTTTTCACAAATATTCATTACAAGCTAACTTAGGGTACAAGTTAACTTAAATAATTGAGCTTAATAAATAAGCCAAATTCTACATGGTAAAAAACTTAGCAATATCAAATAATGCATGTAAGAACAACTTCGACTACAACATGCACTACTTCGACAGTTACATGTGAACAAACTTTGACCTCATGCTTATTCCATGTCGAACTAGAAGCTACCCTTAGACCATACTGGAGTTCTATCCAATATATCACAAATCTCCACCTTAGAATGAACTCTATAATATCAAAGAACAAACTAGCTTTCTTCTTGTAGCTTTATCAACTGCACACAATGGAAAAACTTATGATATGTCGAAACCTCCAACACTTGGACTTCTCCACGCTCGATTACCCCACTGATGAAATGCTGCCTCAGATCGATGTGCTTGGTTATCTCATGATAGGTTGAGTTCTTCGACATGTGTATTGCACTCTGACTATCATATTTAACAGTTATAACTCGACCTTGAAGTTATAGCTTCTTATCAAAACTTGTAAGCTACAATGCTTCTTTCACATCTTCAGTGAGGGCGATATATTTTGCTTCAGTGGTTGATAAGGAAACAACCTTCTGAAGTGTCGATTTCCAACTAATTGTTGTACCAAACATAGTGAAAACATATCTAGAAATAGATTTTCTGGAATCTATATAACCTACATAATCAGATTCGACATACCCTTTGATTACTACTTTACTATCTTCACCCAAGGCTCCACCATAAATTAGGACTCTATTCAAAGACCCATTTATGTACCTTAGAATCCACTTCAATGCTTGCTAGTGAATATTTCTAGGATTCTTCATGTACCTGCTTACAAGACTTATTGCATATGTCATGTCGGGTCTAATACAGACCATAACATACATCAAAGAACCTACGATGTTAGCATATGAGATGTTATTCATATAAGCTCTTTCGACCTTAGTACTAGGACACTGATCTATACTCAGCTTGAATTGAGGGTTTGTTGAAGTTACAATATGCATTGAATTCGACATACTATACTTCTCAAGAATATTTCGTATGTATGCCTATTGAGATAAGCATAATTTCGACTGCTTTCTATCTCTTCGGATTTCAATCCTAAGAATCCCGGATGTACCTCCTACATCTTTCATGTCAAACTCCTTATTGAGTTCAGCCTTCAACTTCATTATATTTTCGACAGTGTTGCTTGTTATGAGAATATCATCCAAATAAAGCAACAAAATAACAAATAAATTATCAGGTCAAATTCTAAATTGAACAGAATGGTCGAACTGACTTCTAATGAAACGTATACGTACCATGAACTTGTCGAATCTCCTATTCCTATTGAGGAGTTTGTTTCAGTCCATATAAATATTCTTCAACTTGCACACATAATCTTTCTTCCCTTTTTCCATATACCCCTCGGGTTGTCTCATCAGGATTGTTTTATCTAGATCGCTATACATGAACACACTCTTCACATCCATTTGTTCCAATTCAAGGTTGAATTGTGCCACCAGGGCAAGCAACATTCGAATGAACATGTACTTCACAACAGGAGAGAACACATTATTGAAGTCGACACCTTCTTTCTGAGTGAAACCCATTACGACTACCATTGCCTTGTATCTTTTTGATGCCACTCCTTTGATTCATTCCTTAACTTTGAAAATCCACTCAGAGCTGACTAGCCTGGCTCCAACAGGTTTCTTAATCAGTTCCCAAGTGTTAATATCATGAAGAGATTTCATCTCATTATCGATTTCCAGTCGTTCAATATTATTTTGACTCCTCATAACTTCCTTATGGTCTCTAGGTTCTTCGTCTAGAACCTCACTTGAAGAGATTAAGACATAATCTATAAGATCTGCATACCCAAGTCTCTGAGGTGCCTTGATGACTCTTATCTTCTCGACCTATCTCTTTCTAATATGTAGTCATTGACAGTTTCATCAACTTCCTCAACATCTTCTACTTCTTTTTCGACTTCATTTGGGATACTAAATTCAACATCAACATGTTCCACCTTAACAAGAATATCTCCTTATTCCAGCTCTTCGTCAGATATTTCTACACTTCGACCAACATCATCATTTTTCTTGAAAGCCATTTCTGCTTCATTGAAAACTACATCTCGATTGGTGATACACCCCATGTGATTTGGCTCTAAGCACCATAGCCTATAAGCTTTGAATCCTTCATAGTATCTCATGAACATGCATTTCAGAGCTCTAGGTTTGACCTTGTCTTGCCTAATGTGAGCATAGGTTATGCAACCAAATACTCTCAGTTTGTTGAGATATGGTGGATATTTCGACCAAACTTCTTCTGGTGTCTTCATGTATAATGTAGTCAAAGGACATTTATTTATCAGCCCAAAAAACATTCTTTAACCCAACACTAGTCAACATGCATCTAACTGTCTTAAAAATAATTCGATTAAACCTTTCAGCCAAACCATTTTGTTGTGGAGTACCTGCAGTAGTTTTGTGCCTTACAGTACTAGATGTGACACAAAAGCTGTTGAAAGCCTGATTGTAAACTTCAAGGCCATTGTCGATTCTCAACCTCTTAACCTTTCAGCCAGTTTGATTTTTTTCCAGAGTCTTCCAACTTTTGATATTCTCAAAAGTTCCATCCTTAGTCTTCTGAATGAATACCTATAACCTTTTGGAATAATCATCTACGATGGACAGAAAATATCTTGCACTTGAATGTAATGGACATCTTGCAGGTCTCCAAAGATCAACATAGATGTAATCAAGGGATCCATGTGTTTTTGGTTTGCCTTTGTTGAACTTCACTCTGCAAGATTTTCCAAGTATATAAGATTCACAAAACTTTAGCTTTTCAACTTTGTCTCCACTAAGAAAATTTTGTTTCCTCAATTCAACCAAACCCCTTTCATTGACATGACACATCTCATGTGCCAGATTTCTGTCTTCGACAAAGGTTTTGTGGATGCAATATTTGTCGAACTACTTACAACTTCATCCTCAAGTGTATACAAGCTTTGTTTCTTCACGCCTCTTAAGACTTACTTCGACCCCTTCATGACTCTTAGGATAATTATCTCTCCTTAGAAAACATATCCTTTCTTTTCGAATTCACCAAGAGAAATCAAATTTCTCTTTAAGTCATATGCATGCCTGACTTTAGTCAAAAACTTTATTGACTCACCATGGAGCTTGAATCTCATAGATCCAACACCTACAATCTAGAAAGCTTTGTTGTTTCCTAGCAATAGATATCCACTATCTTGATCACACAATTCCTCGAACAAGTCTTTGTTTAGAGTCATGTGCCAAGTGCAATCTAAATCCATAATCCACTCCTTTCTTGAGTCGCTGCTTGAAACCATAAGAACATCAGATGAGTCGAAATCATCTTGAATAATAGATGCGGTGCCATTATGCTTACCACCATGATCTTTCACACGTTCATGTCACACTTTTCTTTTATGACCCTCCTTCATGCAGTGATAACATTGAATAACAGATGCATCACAACTATAAGACTTTGACTGACTTTGACTCTTCTTCTTATTGAACTTACCATCCTTTCACAAGAATTTTCCTTTAACGACCAAACCTTCACCAACCGTCGAAAGTTTATGCTCCTTTCGTTTAGTAAAATCCTTAGGATACAAGGATGATTGAACTTCTTCAAATGTCAGGAAATTTCTTCCATACAAGATGGCTTCTTTGAAGTGAGCATGTGATACGGGAAAAGCATACAACAACAACAACAACGCTTAATCTTCATCGTCGATCTAGACATCAATATTTTCAAGATCAAGAATCAACTTGTTGAACATATCCAATTGATCAACTAATACTTTGTCTTCAACAATCTTGAATAAATACAAAACTTATTTGATGTAGAGTCGATTTACTAGCAATTTGGTCATGTGCAAACTTTCAAGTTTCACCCATAACCTCAACATTATCATCTCCCTTCGATTTAAAAGAACGAAAAACTATGACAGAAGAGAATCTAATTACCTTTGATCCCTTCCTCTCTTCTCATAAAAAAATTAAACCAAATAATACTTAAATTAAAATATTTTCTCCTTTCCCTTCCAAAACCCGAACCGATCATAAATATCCCTATTACAAATTTGGAATTTTTTTATAGATATAAATTAAAACTGACAAAAAAAAAAACTTACAACCCTAAAATAAAGTATTTAATTCCATGAATAAATTAAAAAGAGATTCAATCAAAACAATAATCAAATTTAATTAAAAAAGAGAAAAGAAACACCGATCGAAACCTCTTTTGTTGAATGTTGTTGATAATGACAGCCACCCATTTTTTATTTTTAATAAAAAACTGTCATGCCTGCCATTTTGAAAATCCCTTTGAAATTGACGTGAAAATAAATAATTTCAAAAGGCTTACCAAAAACCCGGAGAAATTTCAAGATAACGAGAGTGTATATCCATCCTATCAAATGAATTTTGGGTAGGACCATAACAGTGAAGAAAATAAAAATCAAAATATATAAATAATTTCTGTTTAATATTTATTTATCGTGTTGTTTTGTGTTCTGTTGAAAATCGCTGTTTGTATTGCTGTACATTGTGCGTATATTCTGGTATTCTTTCCTTTTTTCTTAGCCTCCTCACTTTTCAATCCACATTCCCATTCTCTCATCATTCTAATCCTAAATCACCATCACTTTCTTTCTTCTTCTTTTCTCTCTCTCCTCAATTTCAATCACCACCTAATTTCCCTTATTCCCATTCCAAGTTTCCTTACTTCAACTTTCTTATACTTTTCTTTCCCTCCAATTCATTAATCGCAATCTCCTTTTCATTCGTTATTCATTTTTTTCCTTAGAAGATGGTTTTGGGAATAAGAACTAATAAGAGTAGAAAATCTCTTTCGAATTCGAATTCGAATTCGAATTCGATCCAAGTTCATTACATTATCCATGTTTATGAGATCAAACCATGGCCGCCTTCGCAATCACTGAGGTCTGTTCAATCTGTGCTGTTACAATGGGAAAACGGTGAGACAAACTCTGGCTCTCTGGCCTCCTCGAATGTTGGCAACGGTAAAATCGAGTTCAATGAACCTTTCAAGCTTTCGGTATGTATGTTGAAGAAGGAAAAAAAGCGCGAAAGTTTTAAGAAAAATTATTTGGAGTTTCAGTTGTTTGATAGGAGTGTGAAGAGCCAGGTTATAGGATCGGGTACGGTGGATTTTGCTGATTTTGGGATTATTAAGGAAGCTAAAGCGATTTGTTTTCAGTTGAATGGTAAGAAGAGTTTTAAAAGCTCCGTGCAGCCGTTGATGTATGTTAGTATTCAGCCGTTTGATGTCGAGTGTTCCAGCTCCTCGCCTAGTAGCAGTTTGTCCAAAGATTTGTCACTAGAAAGGGAATCTGTATCACACTCAATTAATGATAATGATGATGATGATGATGATGACGATGATGGTGATGATGATAATGATAATGGTGATCTTGAAATTGCATCTTTTACGGATGATGAAACGGAGGATGTTGGTTCGAATAAATTGCAAACTATCAGATCGGATTCGAGGACTATTGGAGGTTTATTTTCTAATTCTGGTTAATGATAATATAGATCACATTACATGACTGTCTTGTGTGCAAAGGGATTGTTTTCCTTGTATTGCTAGTAATTAACCATTGAACCACAAAATCTGTTTCAATCTATGTAGGTAGATTTTGCTCAATAAAAAACTACTCTAATGTTTTGCATTTGGTTATAGGCTTATAGTATCCGCGGATTCTTTTCCTCTTTATTGTCAGTATGAACATATGCATTGATCATATGCAATTTATGTTCTGTTAGTCTTACAATATTCAGGAGATGAAATGACTTTATCCTAAGTTTGATTACTCATTTAGTACTTGTATATCAATTACATTATAAGGTTGGTTTCTAATTGTTATTTTAGCTCCACATATAATGATTAAACATTTAGCGGGACAAAATGTTTGGCGGTTAAAATCTACACGAGAATAAAGTAAGGGTAACCGAGATGAGGATGATGCGTTGGATGTGTGGTAAGACTAGACATAATAGGATTAGAAATGAAAATATTAGTATTGGGGTAGCAGCTATAGTAGAGAAGATGGTGGAAAATAGACTTAGGCGGTTTGGACATGTAGAGAGAAGTTCTATAGAAAGATCTCGAGATTAACGATTTGGATAGAAGCATGGTCTTCGATAGGACATTATGGCGAAATTTGATCTATGTAGCCTACCCCACTCAGTGGGACAAGACTTGGTTAATGTTGTTGTTGTTTAAGTGTTGACTTGTTCTTTTTGAATTGTGCTTAGGTACTAGGTATGAAGAAATGCAATTGTCTAGTCTATCATTTTTAATAGATTGTTGCCATTTGATTTCAGGCAGCAGCGAAATTAGTGAAGGAGGAACAAAGGGAGCTAATGGAGAATATATTCTACCCTCAGAAATTATCACTTCTAGCTTACATGTAAACACAAAGGCTAAATCACCCTCACAGATCAATGGCGTCAAATCTCCCTCTTCATCTCCGGTTCTGCGCTCGGGTATCGGAAATGTTGAAAATGGTGGGCCTTCTTCACCTAAAGTTTCTAAGACAAGTATCAAGGCTGCTGATGCAAGTACTGGAGTTCAAGAAAGGATTCAACAATCTCCTTTTACGTCTCCGGTTCTAGGTTCAGGTATCGGAAATGTTGAAAATGGTAGGCCCTCTTCACCTGAAATTTCCAAGAGAAGTGTCAAGGTTGCTGGTGCAAGTTCTGAAATTCAAGAAAAAAGTCAAGAATCTCCCTCTTCGTCTCCGGTTCTACGCTCGGGTATTGGAAATGTTGAAAATGGTAGGCCTTCTTTGCCTAACATTTCTAAGAGAAGTGTCAATGTTGCTGATGCAAGTTCTGAAATTCAAGAAAAGATTCAAGAACCTCCCTCTTCGTCTCCAGTTCTACGCTCGGGCATCGGAAATGTTGAAAATGGTAGGCCTTCTTTGCCTAACATTTCTAAGAGAAGTGTCAATTTTGCTGATGCACGTTCTGAAATTCAAGAATCTCCCTCTTCGTCTCCGGTTCTACGCTCGGGTATCGGAAATGTTGAAAATGGTAGGCCTTCTTTGCCTAACATTTCTAAGAGAAGTGTCAATGTTGCTGATGCAAGTTCTCAAATTCAAGAAAGGATTCAACAATCCCGTTGGCAAGATATTTCTGTTGATAGGCTCAAACCCATATCTCCATCTTCAAACATTTCTTTAAGTATGAGACCACACTTTGAAACATCTTCCCAATCTCAAGTGCTTCCAGAGGACAGGACAGAAAACAGGAAATATAAAGAATATGTTCCCAAGAAAGTTGGCAGTGTTTCTAACACTGGTGTGATGGAGGGCAACATGAAAAAGGACAAGGGAAGAAAAGGACGAGAACAGTTTACTACAAGTAACGTAAATTTCGAAGATGTGCTTGATAATAATTTTTTAGATGATGAATCTACAAGGACAGAAAAATTAAATAGTGTTTCTCTTCTACAAAGTAAAAAATCACATGAACAACCGACAGTTTTCGTGACAAATAAGAAATCAGAGGATAAGAGAAGTAAAAAGTTTCCTTTACAAACTAATGAGAGCTATGGGCAGTTCATCAGGAGTCAGAACCTAGATCAGGAGGAGAAAATAAATACCTTTAATGGTGTTCATGTTGCTGCTGCTTCACATAAAGATATTAATGTGAATGGTAGTTCTTCTATTGATACTTCTGAATTGAAGGCTGAAGTCGAACGGCTTCGTGAAGAGCTGAGAGAAGCTGCTGCTCTTGAAGCTTCAATGTACTCAGTTATTGCTGAACATGGCTCATCAAACAAGGTTCATGCACCTGCTCGGCGCTTGTCTAGATTCTATTTTCATGCTCGTAGAGTTGGCTCCCCTGCTAAAATAGCTAGTGCAGCCCAAAGCGTTGTCTCGGGATTTGTTTTGGTTTCTAAAGCATGTGGAAATGATGTTCCAAGGTATATAAAAGTTGATTTCATAACTTTCTTAACTATGCCAAAATGATATAATAATTCAGGAGCATACAACCGATAATCTTGTTTTTTAGTTCTAAATTGCAAGAAAACTAATGGTATAATTATTGGTTGTTGTTGTGTCTATTGAAATTTTCTTATTCATTATTATTTTAAAAAAAGCTGCAACATTGTTTTCATCGTTTACTTACATTTTATACCAGTTCTTAGTCTATTGTTTTGTAACCATGAATAGGTTGACATTCTGGTTCTCAAACCTATTATTGCTGAGAGCAATGGTGAGCAAAGGAGTTGAAAATAAAGACCTTGGTAATGGCCCATGGCTCAATGGTGAATGTTATGTAAATGGCTCCACGTCTCATGACAAAGGAAAAGAAAATACAGAGACATTTTTAGTTGCATTGGAAAAGGTTGAAGCATGGATGTTCTCTCGAATTATTGAGTCAGTGTGGTGGCAGGTTGAATCATAAACCTTTATTTTATTTTTTTCTGATTCTCTGTCATCTCCAAGAAAATTTTATTATTGAATGCCTTTGTACTCTTTACTGATGTTTTTTGTTGTTTGTTGTCGCCAGACTCTGACTCCGTACATGCAGTCCGCAGCAGCTAAGAGCTCTAGCTCTATGAAAAGTTATGATAAGAGATATACTATTGGTGTTCATGATCAAGGAAACTTTTCTATTGATTTATGGAAAAGAGCTTTCAAAGATGCATGTGAAAGGCTTTGTCCTCTTCGAGCCGGAGGACTTGAGTGTGGCTGCTTGCATGTGATATCTAGAATGGTATATTTTAACAGTCGGTATTCCTTATTCAATGTGTTGCGATGTTTGATTCATTCTTATATTCTTTTCTTTTACATGTATATGGATGTAGATCCATATGTTAACTAATGTGACAAGTTGGAATGTTCCAAGTTGGATAGATAATGTAGATGTTCATGTTTGCTCTTAATGATGATTTGTGCTATTTGTTGCTGCTATCTTTATACAATTTAATCAAAATGCAGTGTGATTGAAATAGAACTTCTTTTGTGGTGGTAGGTGATGGAACAATTGGTTATTAGACTTGATGTGGCGATGTTCAATGCTATTCTTCGGGAATCAGCCGATGAAATGCCCACTGATCCTATATCTGACCCTATTAGTGATTCTAGGGTTCTTCCTATTGCATCTGGAAAATCAGGTTTTGGTGCTGGTGCGCAGCTAAAGAATGCTGTGAGTGACTAAACTTGTGGTTCAAAGCCATCTTTATTTTTAACTACACTTCAAATTCAAAGCTTTTGTATATTGTTGTATTCAAATTAACAGTCCATGAAGTTTGCAACATATGTACTCTTGGTAACTTCTCGTTATCTGTACTCAGGTTGGTGACTGGTCAAGATGGCTTTCAGATTTGTTTGGCATGGATGATTGCGACTCTCATGAAGATAACAATGAAAATGATGACATAAAATACGAATCGTCCTTCAAACCTTTCCCTCTCCTGAACACGTTGAGTGATCTAATGATGCTTCCTTTCGAAATGCTTGCAGACAGATCTATGAGAAAAGAGGTTTGATTACTTTTGATTTTTTTACCTGTGTTTTTCATCTTATTCCTTGTGAAACAAAAATTTTGATTTTGATTTATGCGAAAAACTTCTTTAGGTGTGTCCTAGATTAGGCATATCTTTGATAAAACAGGTCGTGGACAATTTTGTCCCTGATGAGTTCACCCCTGGACCTGTTCCGAATGATGTTATCGAGGCATTGAACAATGAGGTTGGTTAATTTGTTGCATGGTTTTTCTTATCTTTGAATTCAAGCAATAACTGTCACGACTCACAAGGTCCCTGGATTATTGCAATGCCAATATTCTGTGTCTGAAGCATTGCTCAAGCCCATTAATTTTTAACTGAGAACATGGTTATTAGTAACTTACTATACATGCGAGAAAAAGATATAAGCAAATAACTTTAACTATTCTTTTATCGATTTTAGGATATTGCAGATGATGAAGGGACCATCACAAGCTTTCCATGCATGGCAGGTTCCACATTTTATGCACCTCCACCAGCTTCTTCAGTTGTGAGCATGCTAAAAGAAGTGGGAACCCCTTCGCTAAGAAGCGGATCATTTGTGCTTAAGAAGTTATACACAAGTGATGATGAACTTGATGAATTAGATTCGCCACTTTCTGCTCTTGGCATGGATGACTCTAAGAAAATATTTGCAGTAGTAAAGGAAGGTCGTAAGGTTGTTCGGTATGAGCTTTTGAAAGAAGTATGGAAGAGTAGTGAATGACCTATATTCGACCCATTATTTCATTCTTTTGTATATTTTGTTTACAGTTTAGCTTGTGGTATAATATAACACCTTTTTTTTTAACATCAAGAGTAATAATAGTATTTGCCTTTTATAATAATCTTGTTCACCTTCAGTTTTTTCTGCACGCATTATGTTTTTCATGTTGCAGTCGTGCGATTGTTCTCGCACTGCATTCTGTGCATGAGTTGTATTCAAGTGTGCTATGGAAAAATGCCTTGTTGATGCGGAGAAGAAAGTTGTGTGCGATTCCTATTGGGCATGGTCATGGATGGTTGATATTCGTCTAGTTGATCTTCCTAATGAACATTTTGTGGTCCACTTTAATTAGGAAGAAGATTACAAACATGCTTTGTTTGAGGGTGTGTGACTTATTGCGAATCATAACTTAGTTGTGCAAAGATGGAGGCCTCTATGATGTAACTGCAAAAAAAAAACAAGGTTGTTGTTGTGTGGATTCGAGTTCCTAACATGCCCATCGAGCTTTTTAATAGAAGGAAAATTCCCACTTGAAATTAATTCTCTTTCAAATTTCTGTTTCAAAATTATATTAAGGTGAAATAACTTTTTATTGTCGCTTATCTAATTAATTGAGTATCATTTCATGTTCTAGATAATTTTGTCCGGTTTAGTTTATGATCTCACTTTTCCATTCAACTTCTAACACTTAGTGTCTTGAATCTTGTTCAATATGAGTCATTCATGAGATAATTATGAGTTGTTGGATGTATAATTCATATTGTTGAGATAATTATGAGTTGTCGATATAATTATATGTTGTTGAGAGAATAACTCATATTGTTGAGATAATTAAGGATAGATATAATTGTTTGTTGAGAGAAAATAGAGATTAGGGTTTTAGTTAAACTAAAACCTGAGATATGTTTATATTGTTAGATGAAGGAAATTTATCTGGAGGGGATGAATAGATCTCAAGTTTTAATTTCTTTTGAAAATATGTTTTAAGCTTTTGTTAACTATGGCTAGTGGACAAAATCCAATATCAACGTTGGTCTATTTTGAACGGTTATCGAAAAGCTCTGATATGTGTTAACCCCTATGAGATGTAATACAAATAATAGGAAACACGAGTTAATATATTTTTGTAGAAACAATTGTTTGAATGTAATCACAAGTATAGTCAATTTTTAATGAAATTTCTAACAAAATACAATGTTAAGCGAATTATCAAATAATTGGTGTGCAGTCAATTTTTTCAAATTTTTCTTTTGGTTTTGTTGATATGAAAAATCAATTACAATCTTATGGATTGTAATCTATTCAACAAAGCAACTTCAAGTTTAATAACAATGGATTTTTCTCTACATATCTATTGTACAATCAATGAAGTTAACAATTTGTAATTGAAAGTAAATGAGAGAAATAGATATAGAGAGAGAGGACAGGATGATTTGTTTAGGCAGTTCAACAATTGTTCTCTCTATGGTTATGTCTACTTCCAATTCTGTTCAGAATTGAGATAATCAATCTTACTTTGCAAAAATGATTTACAAGAGAAAAGTAATAATTCAACCCTACAAATCTTATGTTTTATGTTGATCCTAACTCTTTCTCTTCCCTTGATCTTAAGCCCGATCAAGTCACCCTTGATCTTCAGTTACCACTAATCCTTCGTCAAATTGACCGTTCTTCGAAGCTTTCACTCTGCTAAATCCAAATTATGAATTGTTGTCACCCAAGATTTTTAATCGATCCTTCGTTTAGAGCTACTCCTTCAATCGAACCCACTGTTCTTCGAAGTTTTCACTCGGTTGAATCCGAATTGCAAAATCTTGTAAAACCCCTAAATCAACACCTTGATCTTTCTAGACAAACTCTAACTGGTTTTTCCCGATGAAATCCTCAAAGATTCTCAACAAAATTTACTAGAACATAAGCCTAAATTAGATGTTATCAACTATAAATCTAGATGGCACCTAAACAAAGAATGATTATGTGTAATTTATTTGTACGTAAGCATAGAAAGAGAGTTTGAAGATGAAGAAAGATTACTTTGTATGTTTATCGTTTCATCAAGTTCAAATGATATATATATATATATATATATATATATATATATATATATATATATATATATATATATATATATATATGTATATCGAATGTATCATGGCCAAAAAGGTATAATTTCAAAAGTACTAATACATAATCCAAGATACGTGAGATGAGAGCTCCAAAACATGATAGACATAGCCAGAAAATATCTTCGAACAAACTAGGTCATCATACCTTTGCCTTTGTCATGCCTCTGGCAACCTGAAAAGTGATAATTGAATTGGGGTGTGATTACTAAATCTTAGTGATTTCTCCTATCTTAAGGGTTCACTCGATTCTACAGGGTTCATGCATCATGTAACACCCCAAATTCTACTCGGAAAATATATCGAAAATCAGAGTAATTAAAATTTTCAACAAAACATGGGATGCCACATTTCAACATTAACAACACAAACAGATAAGATACATAACACTTTTTAATTCGGAGAATCTCATAACAACTTGCAATAACTTTCAAACGAAATACTTTTTTATTACTACGCAGCGGAATTCATAGTTATACAACTGAATATAGTATACTAATAACAACTTGAAACATGTTATTCAACTTCCAACATACTTAACAACTTTTTATTTCACAACATCACTTAGGATTCAACAAATTATACTAATAACAGCAAGAGTCAACAACATAAATAACATAGACCAAACTTCCCCCCGAGTGTTACGTATCAGAGCAAAGACACCGACTTGAACCAACAACAACTAATTCTTCCATTCTTGAATACCGCGTTACGTATAAAGGCAACGGCGAAACAAATGAAGGGGTGAGGTATCTAACAATCTAATAAATTGTATGATAAATAATATATGATAGAATTTAGATAACGTAAATCACCACTTCGCAACTTATTTTCACAAACAACAATCACAACATAATCATCAACGTAATATAATGACAACAATTTTTCCACACAACAATATTTATCACAACATATTCGCCAACGTAACAACTTAACTCAACACAACTTAATAACAACTTAATAACAACGCCAACTTATGACAACAACAACTTATAGCAACAACAACTTATATCAACAACAACACAACGACAATCACTAAACAACGAATAATAACAACAACTTTAACTTGCGACTCAATATGTGACTCAACTATGCAAATGCATGTGGTACCATTTGGAGCGAACTCCAACTTAAAATCATGCCTTTATCGAGGCATTAACAAGGCATGAGCCTTCAACTTTCAACTTGTGCCAATCCAGGTCAACGTGGGTGAGCATAGCTCCAACATAAAAATTGCCAATCCAGGCCAACTTAATAATGCAATGTATGCCATGAGACCTCAACTTAAACAACAAATACACAACAATGCGACAACAACAACATCATACAACAACAACTTAAAATATGCATCAATGGCATCAACTTAGATCAACACTGGTCATTTGACCTACAACTCAAACATATCAATAAATTGGGACGATTCAACTTAATCAATATTGGTCATAAGCCTACAACTTCATCAACTGCAAAACAATTTATCAATGTTGGTCATACGACCTACAACTTTATAAATGTATCAACAACAATAATAGTTTATCAATAAAATTAATACGAGCAAACAACAACCAATTTCATCACAATCTACAACTTCACAATTTATTAACAACATCAATACCAGCAAGCAATAACAATTACTACACCATTTACAACTTCGCAATCTATTAACAACATCAATACCAACAAACAACAACAATTACTACACAATTTACAACTTCGCAATCTATTAACAACATCAATACCAACAAACAACAACGATTACTACACAATTTACAACTTCGCAATCTATTAACAACATCAGTACCATCATACAACAACAACAATTCAACAAAAACAACACGACACAATTTATCACCTGCAAATATATAACTTATTCTATACTCTTAACTCATAAAAATGTCATAATAATATATAATTATGACTTGACATAATTCTCAATGAATTAATAAATCACTCTACCATAATCCCTACGATTCTAAAATAACTCTAAGGTGCTCAAAATTAATTGTTCTACTGACAACTCTTGTATATAAAATAATATTTATGACTTAATTGGTTAATGGTCTGACTCAAGTAATAGCAAAACAACTCTAAAGGGTCAAATACAATTTACCTTTAATTCTACGGCTTATTCTACGACTTATTAAATTTAATTTTAAACAACTCGAAAATAACGTTGACAACTCTAAACATGTCAGAATCACCAAAAACAATTAAAGTATGAGTTGTAATAACTCTCACGACTTTATTGACAACTCAGACAACTCTATTAACTCTATTGACAACTCTAACGGAATAGAAAATAATTTAATTGAGTTAAATAGTCCAAATATTATCCTCTAATTTAAAACTCCTAAAAATTATACTAACAGTATTGCATCATTCTTATTACTATTATTATTGTTGTTATTATTACTATTATTATTATAACAATGAAATATATGTATATAAATAAACTGAAACGTGATTATTAGTTGGAAACATAAATGCCGCTACAGTACATCCACTTTATTATATTTGTTAATTTATTATATGGTCGCTACACTGTTTATATTAAGTGATTTCTACACAAATTATGCTAAATGGTTATCTACACAAATTATGTCGGTACAATTTTATACATATAATAGGAAAATCGTTATTGTATACACAGTATACTATTGCCGTAGAAATATATTTATATACATATGATTGAACTGAAACTAAATACACACCCCATACGAATATCGGTGTGTAATTGTATGTATTAAATCACACGAAACTAACATCAACAAAATCAGCAAAACATCAGTTTCTCATTAAATATTAAATTCATCAAAATCATCATATTAAAGAACAACCATAAATGCATAGTAAATTCTTCATTATCTTAATTCCCACATACTACTCATCATACAACCCATTAGAAAATTAGAACCCCACCCTTACCTGGATTGAAGGTCGCTCTACGGAGTTCCGGTCGAATTTCGGTTTGACTTTCGGTCTACAATTTTCTCGCGACGACAGTTTTTCTCCCAAGCCTATTCCTCTTTTTCTTCCTCTTTACACGTATACTATTCTTTTCCCTTTTCTTCTCCTTGTTTTCTAACAACCTCTCCAAAAACCTAATTTCTTATTATTTATAATAACTAATAATTATATTTCTCTTATTGGACCTATTTCTCTACACCTCTCTTTCTACTAATTTCAACCATCTAAGCCCAACAAATTATTCTAATTTTATTATTATTACTAATAGTCAACTATTATTATTATTATTATTATTATTATTATTATTATTATTATTATTATTATTATTATTATTATTATTATTATTATTATTATTATTATTATTATTATTATTATCTATCGGCTAATCAACAATTAATCCAATTAACGCCTCTTATAATAATTCCGATAATTCCCAACTTCGACTAATTCCAATAAATAATTTCCTATATAATTTAATTAAATAATTAATTAAATTTCCGGGCGTTACACATCACAACAGAGCCACCATTAATATGGGGTTTCCTCATTGTCAAGTACATGAAAAACACAACAAGCACAACATCACAATTGGATGTCCCTTGACTATCCAATGTGAAAACGTCAAACACACAAATAACAACACAATCAAGCATGCAGACTTGTACATGTGTACGAGGAATTCATAAGTAGTATTTTCCTACTACTTAGGCCACACAATCACATCCTTGATGAGTAGTCCAAGTGCCTAACATCAAGAGAGTTGCACAAGCATATTGTACAATGATTCAAATGAGTCAAAAATGATTGAATCCTATTTGGCTACACAATCCCATTTGTGACGGGTTAATCGGAGTTACATTGCCTATGTGGTGTCACGACCCCGCCAATAATCAATACACATGTGTGTTATCGTCAAGTGCAAAGATGCCTACATGTCTACACAAAAGCCCGTCGAGCGAAAGTCTAGTGATTTTGTCTACACGGCACCATTAGAGGTGAGTAATCGAAATGATGTTGCCTATATGGCGTCACAACTACACTACAATGGTAGCTCAGGTGTGTATGCATATCAATGAAACATATTTGTTATCATCGAGTGGGAAACACTCTTTTAATACCCTCACAAGCACAACGCAATGGTGCCCCATTGGATCTAGTCCATAGTCATAACGTGATTTACCACCTAATAGCTTATGCCTATTCTGATTCAAGCATATGTCATATCGACATCCGAACGATCAACAACGGGAATACAATCAAGTAAATGATCACCCAATAACATTTATCATCACACTGCATTTATTTAAGCACATGTACAAGAGTTGCATAAAATGATCATATCATAGAATTTGACAATTTACAACACATACTATGAGTCATACGAGACAAAAGAGGCATCTGATTCGTAATAAAGAACGGAACTGCATCAGGGGAATCAAACATTCAATTATGCTCAGGGAAGTTGTTGTGGTGGTATTAAGCGGCAAGCAAAAAGTAAAGTGTTTATTTTTACCAGGTGATATATACCGGTTAGGTTATATCGTATCGTATCCACAGAGATTGGTTATTGATTCGTCGTTCGACAATTCTACCGTTAATGAGTTTGGGATTAAATGAGTTGAAAATAAAAGACAAAAAGTAAATCAACAAAAAGTATAAAGGATAGACATCTTGTCTAAAACGAATGCACACTACTCGTCACAGATTTAAATCTACCGTCCATGTATACTCAGCCTACGATACTCGTCTATGTCATCACATACCTCTCGCAATCTAAGTCATTTCTAACCCAAATTGAGAATCCTTCTAAATCACCTCGATAGCCATGTCTGGCCTATCTCAACAACCAGAAGTCAACTGCATCACTTGTGACGACTATCTCTAGCTTGAAACAAACAACACAGAGGCATTAAGATCAGATACTCTAAGTAAATTTCAGCTCTAAACCCATTTCTAGCATTCAGAAACTAATAGATAATCATCCTAGGTAAGAATCTAAGCAATTTATATCTAGAAAAGCTCAAATCCCTAACATAGAGTAAAAACCTAAGACAATCACCAACACAGATTCGTAAAGCAAACTTTATACAACGCCAAGGGAGACAAATATACATGAGTTCAAGGTAAATATATATACAAACCCAACAAATAGAGAAATACATAGAGAGGAGAAGAGATAAACCATAGATCTACACTGGTTTGTCAAAACCATAACCTAAAAATCTGTTCTGAAATGAATTTATTACTTAAACCGCCTTACCGCACTAAGCGCGAAAGTTATTGTTTTTCTGGCCAAAATTGCGTCTTCAGAGTCGTGTCTTCGATACTTTATTACTCCATGCTCCAAATATGCAACAAATACCTACAAAAATACATTAAAACTAATCAAACGGTACATTATGTACACAAAATACAATAAAGCGTATTTACAACAAAAAGTGGGGTTATTCAACTATTATTAACAAACAAGAACGGATAAGTGCCACAAAACATATATACAAAATAGCTACATTTTGCCACTTATCAGAAGTTCGCTAAGAGAACTAGCAGCGAGGGACACTTTTCTAAGAGAAGTCCCAGCAAAATCAAATAGATTTTTTTTCCGATTTATGGACTGGGAGGTTCGCTAAGCGAACTAGTAGCGAAAGTTGTTTCGCTATGTGAGGTCCATCGCGCTTATCAGAAAGGCTTTAGAATTTTTCCTCCCAGTTTAAGAAAGTTCTCTAAGCAAAAGTCCATGTGCACAAAAAAACTAGAAACAAGTGAACACGAAATTTTGGAATTTCAACTCCCATTTTGCAACCAAACACTAACTCCAACATGCATCAATACCCCAAAACGCACAAAGGCATCAATAGAACACATTTTCCATCATTGAAACAAACATGCAAAGGATTTATCATAATATAATCCCTTATCGTTCAATCATTACCAAAATCCAACCACAAGTTCCTATCTATCTATGAAACTCACCTTAATTAGAGAGGGAGATGTTGCAAAAACAGAAGGGGATGATGAGAACTAAGAGGTTGGAATAGGTTTTCTATGCATGTAAGGTAAAGAACTTGATGTTGGAGTTGATCTTGTTCTTCTTTCTCTCCAACAAAAATTTGTTTGTGTGCAAATGATGGAATGAGGCATAAAAATCCAAACAGCCCCTAAAATATTCATTTAATGGCACAAAGACCATAACATTCTTACCACCTCATTTGGTCTATTTTTTGTGTTCTTAATTAAACCAAATAATGTGATTAGTACAATCTATCTTCTAACGATTTCACTAATATTCAATTCTCGGTAGTCGTTAGGTGATATGTGGATTTTACACCGTTATTGAAAATCCATTCTAATTAATCTTGTCATTATTTTTAAGCGCTTCATTTCCTTTTTCTGCATTTTATGCTTTCATTGTCTTTTTAATGTTTTCAGGTTCAGATAGATATTCAAGAAGGATCTGAGTGAAAATTAAAAAAATATCGCGAGAATACAAAAAAAGTTAATTTCTTAACCCACCCCGTGACCTTCTTACCCATACGCGCAAAATTCTCAAATTGCCTCTGAAAACCGAAAATATATTTCTGGGCGCACCACCATTTGATAAAATTTACACCAAACCGAAAATTAAGTTCTGGTTCTGTACCGTAACTATATTTCCGGTTTTATTCATAACAGAAATCCAGAAATTGATTTCATTGTCTAACATAGAGATACATAAACTTACCAAATACAAACCGAAAGTTAAACATAAATCAAGCATTACAAATCAATATCCTGGTGGACGTTGCAGCATCCTCATAATGTCATCGACGGTTCTTGATAAAGTCGCATCTAACTCGATTGGAACTTTCTCCCGAAAACTTCGATAAGTCGACCGCATAGCCTGTAAATTGTCGTCGTTCTTCAATTCATGGTTCATGAACTGCAAATTCGCTTCATTGTCGATCGATGGCGAGCGGTACTCAATCTTCTCTACCTTTTGACTGTCGCTGTAAGGAACAAGTTCCTAAAAATTTTCACGTACCTCTTCAATTGGGGTGTACACCATGATCTTGAATTCGCGAGACGGTACGTCACCGGGAAAATGAACAACTCCAGCGACCCATGTGATGTCTAACTTCATGTCCATATGTGGTTTTATGTGTTGTGGTAGGAAGAATTATAAGGGGAGAGGTATTTTTATTGTAGAAGGATGTAAACATGGACCATAGAAATTATATATTTGTGTCAATGATAAAACTAGAAGTTAAATTCCAGTTTCCTACTTAATACCAAAACCGAAAATTAAATTCTGGTAAATGCCCTAGGTTTGAAAAACCAGAAACAGAACAGAAAACAACAACTATAACACAAAATCTCATATATTCAAAAAAAAATTCAAGTGGTCAAATTACAAAAATGAGTATATTTCCACATCATTATACATTATCAAAATGAAGTTAACATTACAATGCTACCTATACTACTTGAAAGAGCCGAAAACAGTGTCGCCAGATAAATCCACCAGTGACACCCCTTTCGATTTTTACCTATTTATTTCTATATCTATTTCCCTCAACTTGTTGTATTCTTGCATCATTTACATGAATTCGTTTGGTTATGTCTCTGATGGTTCTGTGAAATGAAGCTCCCACTCAGGTGATGTCGGTGGTATAGGGTATCCCAGTTTCAAATAGACTTGAACAAAATATCGTGGATTTGAAATCCACCCAACACAAATGATACGATCAATGGGATTTGGTATAAGAGTCACGCGTAGAGGAAAAAATTCTCCAAAAAATCATATCTTATCAAGTTAATACACACACTGTCATACGCACTTGCAATGAGATGACCCATTTCAGGGAACCGCATCCATTTGTCCTCCGTTTCACACCCAACCTTAACAGGTACTAGTGCATGATGTATTTCCTCAATCTGCTCCTTACTCCCGAACACACGTGTGTACAACTCTCTGTGTTATGTTAACTCTATAATCAAAGTATCTCGCACAGTATTGTAATACTCTTCACAGCTACCTAGCAAACAAAAAACAGCTCGGAAGCCACAATTACCGTTACCACCCACATTGACGATCCTTTCAACGTATTTGTGCATGAAAACCGGCATGTGATTGATGAATGGTATTTTTGATGGAGGCGGTGTAGGTGGTGGTTTGCTAATACGGGCACCTTTGGAAGCATATTTCTTAGATTTTGGTGTAGGTGAGTCGGGAAATACCTTGTCAAGATGTTCATAATACGAAGGATTCCTCGTAGTAGAATTGTCTCTTGGTGTAGGTTTCAACTTCTTCGGTGCACCTTTTGTTTTTATCGGTTGGGATGGTGGTTTCAAATCCGTGGTCTCCGAAAATGCAATCTTTCTCAACTCTTCTTTGATGTGGAGTTTGGTGGCATCATCGGCTCACAAAAATCTCGCTTGTATTGCTTCCCATTCGGTAAGGATGGAGATATTTGATTTATCACTTTTCATTTCCTCGTCATCCTCAGAATACCATTTTTCTTCCTATGAAGAGATATGGTGCCTTGAAGAGCCTCATGGAAAATTAACCAGATGTTACCGACCAATTGAGAATATAGCATATTCTCCTTGAACCTGTGTTTCAACACTGTGATACTACGACCAAATATCGTTTGTATCTCATTATGTTGGTTCATGATCATATGGTTCACAGCTTCCAAACCCGTAATCAAATCGTCCTTGCTATTTGCCAACCAATTCTTGAGACAAGCATGTGCAGATTCAACTCGGTTTGATGTTGTATGTCCGAGATGCATGACCTAATTAGTCCATGCACAAACAAATTTCTCCTTCACTTAATCGGGCATTATTCTCTCCACATATTTCAACAGTTTTAGATATTTCTCACAAACAGCTCGGAATTATAAAACAACATTAGTATACATCTCTTATGTAGATGCATTAACAATAACATTCCATGCAGCTACTTCTCACTTTTTTTTAATATGGTACCTACAAAGTAATGCGGAAGAAGTCGGAAATACGATTGCAACGACATTCATTAATGTCATATCACGGTCGATAACAATAACCTTTGGCATATCCTCTTGGTCCTTCAACATGAACCTACACACGTCTAAAGCCCATTGAAAGCTATCTTCTTTTTCGCGCTCGAGAAATGCGAAACCAACTGAGTACATCTTCTTGGTCGATGTAACACCAATAATTTCCAACAACGGTAGTCTGTACTTGTTGGTTTTTTACGTCGAATCCATTACGAGCACTGTAGGAAACGTGTTGTACAATTTAATGGAATCAGGATGAGTCCAATAAATATCTCTAATCGTTACTCCATCATCTCCATATTGGTGCTTACAAACATAATTGTTCTCATCAAGAGCTTTCAAAAGGTGTTGCATTTCGGTTCGATCCTCCCGAAGGGCTAACTTTGTTTGATAGTGCGTATTGTACACTTGTTTGATATTAGAGGTTTTCTCCAGTCTTTTATGCTTCAAAGATGTAAGAATGTTTTTGGGAGGTACCAAGTTCAAAGTCATATCGGAAACACAAGTTTTCTCATCCGGAAGTAGCCGACATACTATTGGATGACCGACCAACTTTGGAGTTAAATCATGATTGTGATCTCCTCTAATCACATTAAACTTCCACTTATTGTTGGCCATGAGATAACCACGCAACCGAACAAATACTCATATTTTCTTGTGTCGGTTTCCTCGCGTTTCAAATTTTGAATGCGAGCCACATATTTTCCGCTCCTTTCGCAAGTCACAATAAAAAAGGCATTTGTTCTATCAGTGTCGTTATCGGACCTTGCTATCACAGTAGCAAATCCTAGCCTTGTTGCCTCTAAACGAACCCACTGCAACATATCGTCCCGAAATTCAAATTCTTGAACATTTTCAAAATGTTGACGAACAACGACCTCCTTAATTACGCGGGGAAGAACTACGACCGACGATACATCTTCGGTCAAATTGGACTTAGGAATGTTATCGGGGTGCACCATACCTATGTAACATAATAAAAATTATATATACACATTTCACAGTGAAAACTGTTTCATGATTTCAAAACAGAGACAAAACCAAAACTAAACTTCTGGATTAGTTCAACTAGAAACCAGAAATAAACTTTTGGTTTGTACGTAACCTTATTTTTCAGCAAAATGTTACAGATTAATGCAGTCAATGAGGGATGAAAGGGATGATGTTTACCAAAAATTCTTCTTTGTTGAGCTTTTTCTGATATGATGAACCAAAAAATATGGATTTGGAGTGGATAGTGGATTGGCAATGGAGAGGGTTTTTTAGAGGTTTGAAGGAGAAAGTGTTTTATGGTGGTGATCACCATGGTCGTTGTATATAGCAATAAGCTTCGTGGCAAAACTGAAAAATAATCTTCTGATTCCATACAAAATATCCAGGTGACGTACAATTCAATGTTCCCGCTTCTATGTTCGGAGTTATACTTTCGGTTCCATACCGGAAGTTAATCTTCGGTACAGTTTTTGAGAAAGTCAGAGGTCACACCATATTTTGCCTGGGTTGAACAAAATAGGATGCGAACCGAAAATAAACTTCTGATTCTGAGAAGGAAATTTTGGGGTTTTCATGGGGTGCGCCCCACCCTTATGGGGTGGGTTAAGAAATTCACTAGAAAAATTCCCCTCACGCTCCAAGAGTTCTGCCACGGCCGCCCGTAGCACCTGCTACTTTTCATAGCAAAGGTGCAACATGATCCTTCCTTTTTAAATTTTGAGCAAGATGGGTGTGCTACGGCCACCTGTAGCAACTACTACAAGTCGTAGCATGAGGCCCAGGACATATAAAGCTAAAAGACAAGGGGCGGGGGAGCGCTACGGCCACCCGTAGCAACCGCTACGGCCAATCCTAACAGCTGTTTCAGACCGTAGCGCGTGTTGACATTAGATATTTCAATTTTCAACAAAATTTGATAACTCATGGTGTTTTGGGTCATTCTAAACCTGATTTTATTGGCTATTTGGATCTGATTGAGAGAGAGAGAGAGAGAGAGAGAGAGAGAGAGAGAGAGAGAGAGAGGAAACACTTTTCTATTTAAGAAAGTTAGTGATAAGAATTAAGGGACTTTTTTTGGCACGAGGAAAAATTACACAATTGAAGTTTGAAGAAGACAAGGGTTTTGGTGAGAGGCATATTTTCATGAACGAAAGCGATTGAAGATCAATTCTGATCTCAATACTTGTAATGTCTACACTTTATATTTTGTTTTCCTTAAATATAATAGATAAACCCCTCAATGTTAGGGGATGTACCTGATTTGAATCTTGTAATGGCCTTGAACTTCTTATTGCAATAACAATTGATGTTTTCATAATAGATATAATCTCATAATGTTTCTAATGTCTTCTCTATTGGACAAATGGATGTTTTCATAATAGATATAATCTCATAATATTTCTAATGTCTTCTCTATTGGACAAATGAGATTTGATTTACGATTAATAATTAGACTAGACCGCCATTGCTTTTGTGAGATTATGTTATAGTAGATATTACCTAGGACGACACACTATAGCAACCGGATAATTCTTGATTTAATAATGTTTAATTTCATCGATAAGTTCTAAGGATATAAGGCTTGGGAAAAATGATTAAAGGTTTTCTCACTAAGAACTTAGGAGTAAACACCCTTCAAAACCAATAATTGATTTTGTAAAATATGTTATTGCAATGTTAATTTAAAGTTGTTAATGGAAATTATTTTTATTAACTGATTTTGGTTTAGAATGCCTCTTGCTGATTTTGGTTTAGAATGCCTCTTCTAAAGAGTTTGCCTCTTGAAGCTATTCAGTTCTGCAACATTTTCCACATTAACACTGAAACTTTGGTTGGAAATTCACTATGCCAAACCCTTGCAAGACATGGATCATGATCTCCAACAATTTTGTGATTACATACTGTATTTATTTAGAATGAATCCATCGGGGTTACATTTTAGACTCCAAATCCATTTTCCTAAGAGAGCTAGATTGAAAGTCCTCAGATTTTAATTATCGGATCCTTTCTACTAAACATCTTTCTAAAATAAGATATCGTTGGTTATGACCATGAAAAGACTCATCCTCTGTAAATCTAATGCTCAGAAGCAACTTCCCCTGTTTGTTATTTGTTTATTAATCGAGTATTTGAATTATAATTCATGTTCTTGGCTATTCTGGCAATGGTAGGAGAGACACCCTCAATATTGTATGAAAATATGTGATCTCTGATCAATATGCCAACATATAAAAATTCCTAGGCATTCATTAAATTCTGACATAAATTCTATATCCATAAAATCCCATTTCACAGTTTCAGTGTATCGTAGCATTGTACATCCATGAACACCAAAACAGAGTTTTGCATCACACATACTAAATTTTAAAAACTAATATAAGCTGCAAAGGACCCAAAAAAAACCATGGACATAAGACTACAGGACTTCCAGTGCAACTGACACATCTTGGTAAGAATCCTTAATTGGCATCATGCTTTTCCATAGCTGCAACCAAATGAGCGTATGATCAATACGAACCCACTTATATTAGAAAATTGACACACACAAAAGAATAATATAGGCAGAACTTACTATTGTAATTGAGTAGCTTCTCAATAAGGTCAACATGGGTCATAAGCATACGCCTACAACAATAACGAACCAGCCCCAAAGCATCCAGTGCATCTCTACAAACCATCCAACACAATGTTTATACTAACTTTATTCAGAAGATAAAATTATGACTTAAGACCACTAAGTTACGACTTCAAATATTGCACAGCTAAGACAAGCCAAAAATTTCAGAACAAAAGAGTCATAAGCAGATTGGTTTACCCTCGCCCTTTCAATAAGTTTTAAACAAAAAAAAACTACTATTTACAAGTTACCGAGCTCGTCCTCGGAATCTATAACACAACGTGCGACTATAAGGAAACATGTCAATTGATTATATGATCCTACCTACATCTTTGAAACAGAAGTCCTTATATGATAAGGACTTATACGATAAGCACTTAATTGAGCTGTTTATCTAAATAAACCCTAAGTCTTGAATGAAAAGGCTATTCAGAAAACAATAAACAAGAAGCAAAACCCTAAAATCATCTACCAGATATATAAACAAAGAATCTCAACAAATCAAAAACCCTAGACACATAAATAAGAAAAGAGAGTAAGGTACGAACCCTTCAGTGTAATCAGCTTGGAGAAAATCAAGATATGAATCCCATTTGTTTCCAATGACCTAATCAGAAGAAAACGAAACGAATTTAGCATGAATTAACCAAAACCCTAAATTTGAAAATCGTTAAAAGGGTCGAAACTTTAGAACAATAATCAAAGAGGAAGGAAGAGAGTAGAGAAACCTTTCCGCAGGTGAAACAACGAACGGGAATAATCATCTTCTTCTCTGCTGGCGCTCTTGATGATTGTGGGAAGTACTGAAACCCTTTAAGACCAAAGAGTTGGTCTATAAAAACTGTCTTTCAATTAAATGGGTTGGGCTTAAATGAGTTTATGAGAAAATTTTGAGAATTTATGTTACCACCTCTTAAATTATACCTACCATTTTTTAAGAGTATAATTTTATCATTATATCCTTGTAAAAAATCACTAATTTTGGATGTGTCGTTCCATGTGTTTGTAAATTTGAAGCCTAAACAGTTTCAATTTATAACTTCTCGCTTAATTCTTAGCCAGAGCAAATTCTACCTAGGCACCTCCTAGATACGAGAACTCGTCATCTCACCTCCAATCACCGTAATGAAAAAAGACCAATCTCAATCCTAGGGAATGTCGCAAGAAACGAAAAGGAAAGAACACACTTTCAAATTGCAAAGACTTAGTTTGCTTAAAAGCTTCACTAAGAACAATACTCAACTTTTTGCTTAAAATCTTAGAGATAAATAATAACTTAATAAACAAGTAATAATCAATCAACTCAAATGCATCAAAAGATATATGAGGACGTACAAAGAACACACTGATAACCTAAGGAACTAGTAAACCCTAAACCCTTATTTTCACAAAGTTTTATAAAAAAAATTATGCATCTTAAAAACTAGGTCTTTATCATCTCCTTATATAGCTTCTACAGTTGGTATTAGTCTGACTTTGACTCTTCAATCAAATCCAATCTTCAACTGAAAAAATCCTGTAGAATTTTCTCTACAAAAACATAAACAAATCAAATCAGCACTTTGTTTCTAAATAATCTCCTTGACCTGCGCATAATGATGAGGAATATTCAAATTTGTCTCATCAAATCAAATTAAATATGTCAAGAGATATCTAATAGCAGTGTATGTTGCAACAGACAAGGATCTCATAATATATGTTTCGACATCTGGCTAAGAAACTCATAATAGGTGAAATTGCTATGACAATTGATGTAGATATTAAAACATTGTGCTCAACATCAGTAGAACCATGTCTTAGAAAAATTTAGCCAAACATAAAATCATAGAACTAACATATGTGCTTAAGTTGTATCAGAATTGTAGAAACGTGTTAAGTCTGTATTAGATACACATTTATGTAATCAATGCATTTAAGACATATTAGAATTGCATAAATGTGTTAAGTTTGTATCAAATACATAATCTCACATGGAATACGCTTAAGTTGTATCATAATTGTAAAAATGTGTTAGCTTTGTATCAATTACGTAATCGAGCACGAAATACGCTTAAACCTTATCAGAATCGAAAAAATATGTTAAGTTTGTATGTAAACATATTCATGCATTTTATCTTTGTTCCCGTGTATCGAGCATTCTAGCAAAATGAGAGACAAATAAGCATAAAATAGATGAATATGTTAGTGGTGAATTAAATTCATTACAAATAAATAATGAAATAATTAGGTAACTAAATCATCAATGGTGATTCGAGATCTTTTGTCGATGTTTTTCCCTATGCTTCAGAGCTTCCTTTTTTATTGGAAGGGGAGCCAAGGTGTTGCACTTTGCATTTTCCCGTCGATATATAGTTGTGTGGACAGTTTTTTCGAGGATGTAGCTTGAGGCCATCTATTGGAATTTTAGATTCGTCAAATTTCTCTATTTGATGCTTCGGCGAGGTGCTTTTAAATCACCGGAGGTCAAGACCCCCTAGCTTCCTTAGAAGGTCGGGGATTTAGGACAAAAGTAAATTGGTCTATTTATGACCAGAATCTAGAGTGTCTTCTCTTATTGCAAGGTCGGTGGGTTCCATCGTCCTTTGTTAGACTAATTATGTAAAATTTGTCTTCCACTTATCCAAGTTGGGAAATACAGTTTGAGAAACGTTCTTTATGAGCATCCACATTTGTGTTTAGGCCTTGGTAGAACAATTTTCTAACTTGGAGGTTGACTTTTGAATTTGGACACTTTAATTCTTTAAGCGAGATCCATGTGCCAACTTTTCTAGTGAGGAATGGACCAAACGATAAAGGAAATATCGGTTCCAACCTAGATCAGGCCCATCGATTAGACGTAGATCCATTGATACCCATAAAAGGGGCCTCAGATCTTAGTCTATGCATGAAGTTAACTATGAAATCGTAGTATTTTCTAGGTAGCCATGCAAAATACCCCAGTAGATATCAAAAGTAAGGGCGACGTTAGATCAGGGGATACATTGTGAATTCCCGATGTAATCTTCATTGCATTGCCTTCGATCCCAAAGCAACCCTATATCTGAATCTCAGACCCTTCCTTTAGCTGCTTCGCAGGGTTTCCAAGAGAATTAGAGACCTGAATTTTAGAGAATCGTTATTGAAAATATGACCGGTCTAATCAGTTACGATAGGTCTCTGCTTTCACTTATGAGTGCTTCGTGATTCTGAGATCTGAGAAGACTATGAATGATGAAATTGAAAGGTAATTTTGGATTCGACGAGAGTGAAAAATATTAGAAGTTGATTTGTTTGTTATTCGATGATCTATGGAGGTTGGGAACATATAAATCGAAGATTGGGACTTGAAATTCTTAGAATACAAATCTAGAACTTTCATGCTCGATTGGCGGTGTTTACAAAGTGAACATGATTTTTGTGAAAATTGAAGGAATTGGAAGTCGATTTCCACAAACCATGTCATTGTTTCGTTCAAAAACCAAAAATAGATGTTATGGCTCTGCTTATGAACTAGAAATGGATGTAGTTGAATAGCTGGTGATCTTGACGATGGTTTCAATCTCTTTTACGGTGACGCAGAGTGGACATCCAAGGTTAGCACCTCCAACTCCTAAGTTAGTTTAAAATTCAATTAGAGTTGGTCCAAAGAATTTGGAGGCCTAAGAATAATTTTAGAATAATTTTTTTACAAGTAACATTATATAATAAATAAAATCTATATTAATTTTTATTTTAAATTAAAAAAAATCATTAATAAATTCCTTGATTTTTTTCACTTAAATCTCTAAATAATATAAAATTAAATATATTAATTTTACTAATGTAATCCTTATTAATATTTAAAAAAGATCATGTTACTCTTTCATTTTAATAGCGTGAATTAAATTTATTAATTTTATGTGTGTGAGTTATATAATAAAAATAATTACTTATTATATTTATATAATTTAATAAATATATTAAAAGGAGTGTATTATTTTAGATATTAAAATTAAAATTATTTATAAAAAAAAAAATTTATTTTTATTTGTGTGGAAATAATAGTAAATCTTAGTTAATTTGTTATAACCAAATGAAAATAGATAAGATATTATAATCAAAATTAACATAATTTATCAAATAAAAAAAATTATATCTATTTTACATTAATTGTATTTGTTAAAAATGGGTATTTGTAAAATTTTAAAATAATTATAAATTATACCATAAACATACTATTAAATGAGTGACCAATGTAGGTGTTAATTTTTATTCTTCTTAAAACTATATATTAATCATTTAAAAAATTAATTAAAGTAAAGAAAATGAGAAAATAATAAAAATGAGTTAAAAACTTACACCAATAAGTGTTGAACATAACCTTCAAAGAAGTTAGATAAATACCTTTCAGCTGGTCTATTACACAACTAAACTAAATTAATGTTATTGCTGAGATCAAAAAGTATAAGTGTTAACATATTTATTTGAAGGTCAAGCTTGAATTATGTTGTGAATATTTCATGATTAGAAAGGGCCGTTTTAGTAATTATTATGATACTTTAGTATTTGTTTTTACTGTTAGTATTGTATATCTTAATTCTTTAAGATTAGGATTAGGGTTTGTTTTTAGTTAGTTAGCTTTTGGACTTTTATTCGTGTATAAATAGGTGCTTGTATTTCATTAGTTTTTAATTCAATTCAATACAATTTAATCCTTATTTAATCATCTCTCTTATTTCCATCATTATTCTCTTCTATTTTTGTGCCCTAACAATTGGAATCTAGAGCTTCCAGTTTAGAATTCAGGGAAACAAGAATCGTGTTTCTGTCTGTGGGATATTTGTGCAAGGAAGAAGATGAACGGAAACAACAACTTAAGCACCAAACTTCCAGTCTTTGATGGCAAAAACTGGAATAGATGGATGATCCAGATGCGAGTGCTGTTTGGAGCTCAAGATATTCTAGAGCTTGTCACCGATGGTTACATTCCAGTTGCAGAAGCTGCAACAGAAGAAGAGAAAGGGGTGCGGAAAAATAAAAGGAGGAGGGATCAGAAGGCCATGTTCTACATCCATCAGTGTGTGGATGCGACTGTATTTGAGAAGATTGCAGATTCTATGACGTCAAAGAGGGCGTGGGACACACTGGTCAGGTGTTACGGTGGTGACGCATCAGTGAAGAAGGTGAAGCTTCGGTCCTTGAGAAATCAATACGAAAATCTCAATATGAAGAGAAGTGAGAAGGTTTCTGAGTATATCTCAAGAGTGATTCTGATCACTAATGAGATGAAGGCTTGTGGGGAAACTCTTTCTGAAGAAGTGATCATAGAGAAGGTTTTGAGGTCACTTATCCCCCAGTTTGACTATATTATTGTTGCAATTGAACATAACAAAGATCTGGAGACCATGAAAATTGAAGAGCTGCAAAGTAGTCTAGAAGCGCATGAGTTGCGCTTGACTGACAGAACTTTTGAGAGGGAAGTAGAGCAGGCTCTGAAAGCTTCTTTTGTCAAGAAGGACCAAAAGCAGAATAGACGTGGTGACAGATTTCAGAAGCCAGAAACTTCTGATTCTTATGAGAAGTATCAGAAGGGAAAAGACTGAAGGAAAGTTCAATGCTATTGCTGTAAGCAATTTGGCCACTTTGCAAGAGATTGTTGGTCAAATAAAGAAAGAGAATTAGAAGAAGAGAATATGGTCAGAGGAGACTCTGATGATGAACTTGTGCTATAGATGACTTATGAATCTGACGAGGAACCTGTGAGGTTATCATTTTTTGAATCTGAAGGGGATGAAGATTCTGAAGGAGTGTCTCTTTATGAGTCAGAGTCAAAAAATGAAGAAGAGACAGAAGTTGAAACTTCTGAAGAAGAGTCAGAAGTTGAAACTTCTAGAGATGAGTCAGAAGATGAAACTTTTGAAGAACAGCCAAAAGTTGAAACTTCTGAAGAAGAGTCAGAAGTTGAAACTTCTGAAGAAGAGTCGGAAGATGAAACTTCTGAAGAACAGCCAGAAAATGATTTTGTAGATTCTAAAGATGAGTATGAATCTGAGGTTTCATAAGAAGAGTCAGAGTTAGAAGATGACTCTGAAGCTGAAGATAAGTGTCATACCCCAAAATTTTCCCTCCATCTACCCAAGAGATTTCATACATCTATACTCAAGGATTCCTCAAGAGTTGATCAGACAAATTCTCTCCTAGACAATCAACCCAAACTAGGGTTTGGTATCTCTCAAGTCAAGATGAATTTCCAACATCTCCAATGGCCTTCATGCCTCCTCATATGCTTCAAAGATTCTCCATGTCAAGTTCCAAGCTTCACAAGTCAAGTTTCCTCAGACAATTGCTCAGATGGTTGAAAATCAACAGATGGGACAAAAAGTCAACTGTGGTCAACATACAACAAACTTCATAATTTTGGTCAACATCCTCATTTTGAAGTTACATTCATCATTTGATCAATGGTTGATCATGATTCATCAAGAAAACTCAAGATTTGCTCAAAAGTCAAACTTTCTAAATTAGGGTTTCTAGGTGAAAAGTCAACTCAACTTTGACTGATCATAACTTTCTCATACTTTCTCAGAAATTTTCCCCCCACCTCTTGTTTTGAAGGAAATTCAATTCTCTACAACTTCATGTCTCACAAGAATGTCCAAAAAATGCTTCATTTGAGAGGTATGGCTCAAAACATTACAGGTCCTTTTCAAAGTCAACAAAAAGTCAACTTTTTGCTTTGAAGATATATTGAGCATGGTAACTCCAATTGAGATGAGACCAAAAAGGTTGGTTAGAGGACTCTTAGAGCTTTCCAAAAAGTCCAAGAACACTCAAAAATATGGAAAATTGAGCAAGTTACACCATTCACAAGTTGGGCAATTTTGAAAGAATGCACAAAGAGAGATACTTCAAAAAATCAAATCTTTTGCAAATGGGCCTACTTTTTCTTCATCCTAACTTATTCCTCATGCAATTAGGAATATCCAAGCCCAATGAATTTTTGATTTATTTTTCTATTTAATTTTGAATTTATTCATTTAAATACAAATTAAATTTTAAAATAAATTATAAAATCAAAATTAATTGAAAGATTGATTTTATTCCTTCCTTGAGGTTCAAGAAATTCATTAAAAGCCAGCAATTTCGAAATTGGATCAAAAAAGGCAAGATTGGATTGAAATTGATCAAGTTTTGAAAATTTGATTTTCATGAAAAAATCAAATTTGATTATCATTGATTATTGATCAAATCTTTCCAAAAACAATGCCAAATCCATCCAGCATATATACCTGATGCATACCAATCACAAGAGAACAGAAAAATTGCTTTAGAAACCCTAACCTAAACTCAAAAAACCGTACACTTGAAGCAACTGGCAACCCTAGTTTTACTTCGATTCAGCCAATTCCAAGCCTTCCATTGCATTCCTTGGCATCTCCAGAGTCGATCCAGATACTCACATTGCTCAAAACCATCCAGAATCAAGGAATCACGAATCGGTTTGTTCATACTTTTTTCAAAATCGTGTTTCATTATTCATGCATTATTAACAAGTTTTGATGTTTGTTTCATGCTTAGAATAAAGTTTGCAAGCGATCTGGGCAGGTTAATTGCATTTCCATGGCCTGAAACGTAATATGCCATAACTAGGGTTCCTGAGCTCGATTTAGGGCTTGGCTTATTAGGAAAAATTGGACCACGAGACTAGCACCAGTGAATTCGGAATGATGTCCTGAATCGAACCATGGTCTTGGGTTTTATTTATATTATGTGTGCTGCGTTTTTGATGTTTGCCAGGAACTTTGCGTCGAACCATGGCCGACGCAGACTTTTCAAATTTTCAAAAGGTTGAAGACGAAGCTTGGCGCGAGCGGGATGAAGGCAGAGAGCGACGCGTGTAAATTCCATTCAATCCGTTTCCAAACAGTAGTGCGCGTTGGTTCACATGGCAAGAGAGTGGATTTTCAAAGTTTGAAGCTAGTGTCTCCAGTTCGATCCCTGGCTCAGACACTTTACTTTTACAAGTTTGCAAACATATTTCCTATTTTCTAATTATTTCAATATTTTGCATTTTATTTCAATTCTTTTCATTATTTTTATTCTGCATTAAAAAATTACCAAAAAATATTTTATTTTCACATTTATATTCTGAAAATCTTTATTTAATTTAATAAATCAAAAAACATATTTTTGCATGCATATTTATTTTTATTTATAATTTTGCATTTAAATCACCTTTAATTCATTTTTAATTGCTAAATTGCATCTAAAAAATCCCAAAAAATTATTTTAACTTATTTATATTATTTCCAGCATATAATAATTTTCTCATATTAAAAATTGCATTTTTCTCTAACATTTTCTTTTATTTCGATTTCATCATATTTTCCGATTTATCTCATTCTTTCACAGGTTGCTCCGATTCGGGCGTTTTCTTTTATCGTTTTATTTTTTCCAATAATGTAACTGTTCATGGGATGTAATAGTTTAATTTAGGATTTTATCTTCCGCAAGTTAAATTATGTATCTGCCCCAAAGCCTTGTAATAGCGTATGATTTATTTTCCGCACCTTTACATTTCCGCCTTTACTTTCCGCACTCCTATATTATGTAACTGCCCCAAAGCCATGTAATAGCGTAGGACATTTACTTTCCGCATCTTTACATTCCGCATTTTAATTTCCGCACCCTATAAATTGCTAGTAATTAGGCGTGTATGGCAAGATTAAAATCAACATAGCTCACTCTAATCTTCAAGATAATATATTCTGAATTCAACACACTTCTTTCACACATGCACCCCTTAGGGTAATTCTCTCTCGATGCCTTTCGATTTCAAATGGTCATGTCCCTCGAAAGATGATTCTAGACTGTTCCTCGATGGATACGAAAATGATGATAGTCCCTTCGAATGTGCTAGGATACTTTACAAGTTGCTTATGACCATCCGATGTCCCTTCGAATGTCCCGCTTACATCCAACGAATGGAGCTACCTACTAACTAATGGTATGGCTAGCGCTATTCTAAAGGAACGTAAATAAACGACCAAATTGAGTGGGTAATAAGTCTCCTAGTTGCTCGCTCTACCAAATGCTTTTCACACACACACTCTTTTTCAAAATTCAAATTTTTTCAAAACAAAACATTTTAACACTTTGTATACACTCCTACATGAGTCATTACAAAGTCAAAGCGAAATGCCTTTTTCAAAACATCTTTGTCAAACACACGAAAGCAATTTTAAAAGTGATCTAGAGCAACTAAGAGCCCGTAGATAACTACGGATGGAAAGGGTGCTAATACCTTCCCTTTTCATAACCATTCTCCGAACTCGTAATCTAACGAAGGTCTTTTTCATACTTTTACCTTCCTTAATTGGATAAAAATAAAAGTCGGTGGCGACTCTTGCTATCCGCACATTTACAAAATCCTACAAAGTCGGTTCACAGACATGTAATCGGCGACTGGGGACAAACCCTAAAGAGAGAATTGCCTTAAGGATTTCTAGATAACTTTTATTGCTTTTTGTTTGACTTGTATGCTTTATCTTTAAGGGTTGCTTGGTATTATATTGTTGGGGATCCTACACCGGATCCGGTTTTTTTAGGTAAGTGGCATTAGATCATCGCGACCGCTAGACGATAACTAAACGGTCAACATGATGGCTACGTTAGCGTGACACTTTGGTTGTCCCGATACTTTTATTCCCAAGTTGAAGATAGTATTTGGCTTCGTGGTGTCATCAAGCGCTAATTAAACTTTTAGAACCTTAATTGACCCATCTTGGCCATTAGAAAGTAGTGAGATGGCGGCTGGTGTAGACCGAGGTTGGTTGATACCGATGCTACGCCATTGAGATCGACTTTTGGGACATTTTCGATCGACCATTTGGCCGTCAGATTGAAATAAGCGCCACAGAAAGATCTATGATGTGAGATTCCTAGAACCCTACATTATTATAGGAGGATGAACCAACTCAAACTTTTGGTAGGGTAATCACCTATACCTCATGCAAGCCTTAAACATAGGCTCATTGTGTGAATTGTTTGTGTGCTAAACATGACATCATGACATCATTTGCATTGCATATCATTTCTAACTATTTCAAGGACCTAGGATTTATCTTTGCTCTGCTTTGTAGGGATTATGGCTTCTAGAAAGACTATCCGAATCAACTTCATGGGTATCCCTTCTCAACTCAAAGAATTGGTTTCGAAATTCCGACCATGCTCGGTTCATCAAAAGACATGGTTATCTACTTGATTTGGTTATCTCCGGTTTTGAAGAAGATATGATGCATGTCCTATTCCATTCTTTGATCCAAACACCATTGCTTCACATTCCCATTATCGGTTGGTTTATACTTTGAAGAGTTCTAAGCTACTGGGGTACCTATTCTTGATCAAATGCCATTCACCGGTTTGGAAAAGGTTCCTAAGTTCAAGACATCGATCGCTTTACACCTTAAGCGCCGGATATTGAAGCCAATTGGGAAACTAGAAGTGGAGTTAAGGGTTTACTTGCCAAGTTCCTAATTAAGAAAGCCGAGAATTCCTCAAGGTTATGAGTTTCCATGCATTTGAAAACATTTTGGCCTTACTAATCTATGGTTTGGTTCTATTCCTAACTCGGATCAATTCATAGATATCAATGCCATCAAGTTGTTCCTTACCCGCAATCCAAAGGCCTACTTTACTGGAGACATCCGCATTCTTCCACACTGCATTACTAAGCGACAAGGAACTCTCATGTGTTGTATACCGTTACTTTCAAGGTGGTTTATTTCGCACCTTCCTCCATCGCTTTGAAGAATGAACAAAGGTCGAGATGGTCTCAAAGATTGATGTCACTCTCTCATTCGATATCCGTTGGAATCTTTTCTCTCAAAAGGACTTCACATTCATTGAGAGTTGTGGAGAATTCTAATGTACCACTCCTGGTATAAGGGAGGTATTACTTACAACCCTTCCTTAGCTCTACGTCGCTTGGTTTTGCCCAAGAGATGGTCCACATGATATGCTTCTCCAAGATATTGTGTTCGACTACAATCACGATCTCCGCATTACCGATGAAGGTTTATACACGCTGGGGCATGGTAAAGAAGATCGATACCAAGACTTTGGGGCACCGAACTCCATTCCTTGGGAACCTTACCTCAAATGGGTGCGAGCTCGAGCTCAAAACCTCATGATGCCATTCACACTGCTCTACCAAGAATTATGGAACTGCTATAGGTGACGACCTATGTCGTTCTCCATCCCGACATGCCTACCGATTTTGAAGACTGAAGAGATCCCGGTTCATTTTAAAGAAGAGAGGATACCTTTGAAGCTCGTGTTATGCAAGCGAGAAGAAAGTGTTATAGTTGACCAAGCTACTTCACGAGGAGCGAAGCATCAATGCCTACATCGGCACCAAGAGGAAGCCCATGGGAGACTTAGAGCTTTAGGATGTTTATGTTTTCTTTTATTGTTTTGAACTATCTTTTGTACTTAAAAAGAAAAAGAATAATAAAAGAGTACTAATAAATGTTTGTTCATTGCTTGTTTAACAAATTTAAATCTCTAAGGTCCTTGAAAACATTGCATTGCATTCGCATAAACATCGTGATAGCATAGCATAACATTGCATCACTGTACATTGGAGATTGTTTTCTCATTTGCTCGCTATTTATTTTAGCGTAAATGGCTCTTGAACAGACCACAAAGATCTCCAAGCTCGTAATACTCGGCCCAACAGATGTTCACCAACTTGGTCCAAGGCCAAGAAGATTCGAAGAAGCTCATCAACAAAAAGAAGAAGGTTGTTGGTCTTCTCAACATGGGCAGACGCTACAAAGGTGGTCCTAAGGTGGTCAGCCGTATTGAACTCTCTGAAGGAAGTGTCCATACCGAGGGGAGTGCTAAGGGTGATGAAGGTGACCAGCGTGAACCAAAGAAAGGAGGAGAGGACCACTCTGATTATAGCCAGTACTCTGATGAAGATGACAAGTACAAACAACTTGAAGACCGTCTAAATGCTGTGGAAAACCTGAAGATGTCCGGGCTGAACTTTGATGATCTGAGTCTTGTTCCTGGTGTTGTGATTCCTCCTAAATTCAAAGTTCCTACTTTTGCCAAGTATGATGGCATGTCTTGCCCAAAGCTGCATTTGAAGTCTTATGTCCAGAAGATCAATCCCCACATCGATGATGTAAAGTCAGGATGCACTATTTTCAAGAGAGTTTGTCCTGAACCCAGTTGGAATGGTACTATCAGCTAGAGAATGACCGTATCCGTACTTGGAATGACCGTATCCCGAACTATTCGTCTGAGGTATGTTTTCGAGGACGAAAACTCTTTTAAGTTGGGGAGAGTTGTGACACCCCAAAAATAATTCAATAATTAAATGTTTATGATTTTAATTAATTATTTAATTGAGAACATAATTTATTTAATAAGTTGGATTATTAAGATTAAATGATGGAATTAATTGGAGGAGAAAGTGATATTATTTTATTTATTTATGATTAAAAGGAAATAAGAGGAATAAAAGGAATGAAATAAGGAAAAGAAGGAAAAATAGATTTATTTGGAGAAAACAAGGCTACGTAGAAGTGAGAAGAGAAGGAAAGAAGGAAAAGACCTAGGAGCGTCAGAATCTCGGAGAAACCACCAGGTAAGGGGTGATTTCGACTGATTATGGCTTATTATAGGTTTTGATGTTGATGATATGAGTTATAGCATGTAGGAATTTGAAATTGTGAAATTCTAGGGTTCCATGAATGTGTCCCTATAGGTGTCGACAGTCAAATATGTATGGAATATGATTAGAGTGTCGAGATGAAAATAGATGATGGAAATATGTTGTTTGATGAGATAGATGATGCCAAATGATGTATTTTAGTGTTTCCTATGATGGAGTTCATGGGTAAAATGGGTTTAATTGAAAATGGAAGGATGTCAAAAGTGCGTAAAATGACATTTTTATAGGAACCGTCTCAGATATGACGGAACCGGTTCCCCATTCAAAAATCAGGGGCGAAGTATTTTCAACTTTCAGGAACCGGTTCCGTTCTGGGTAGGAACCGGGTTCCAGGTGCATTTTTCCAATTTTTCAAAACTTCAAAATTCATAACTTCCAAACCGTAAGTCCGCTTTTGAGCCGCTTTGGACGTTATTTTCTAAATTCAATGCTCTATCTTATGAAATGAAAACATTTTAGAAAATTTGAAATTATTTTGGGAAAGTGGTATAATTTCTAAAGATGATGATTATTAGCTAATACATAATGACGATGTATATGTAGCTGATGTACTTGGTGATGAGGATACTGATAATGTGTAGGTGAAATAGCATGGTTATGCTATTGTTTGATATATGAATGATTGGTTTAGATATCCTGATTGATTGTTTTGCATGTTATGCTGATGTTAGATGTATGCATGATTGTTGATGTATCATGTTGATTTTGGTGATTCAGTTATGTTAAACGAATGTATACATAGACTGATTAATGTTGCATGCTATTGATGTGCGTGCATATGCATTATTTTGGTGAAGTTAATTCCCATTGTGCGGAATTTGACTTGGATTGCCGATAACCGATACCCGAGTGAGGATGGGTGGTTAGGCCGGATTCGGTCCGAGTGGTTATGGACGAATCGATGGAACCGTATCCGAATGATGATGGATCGGTGTGGGTGACTTGGTCACAAGTCGGTACCGCATGCATTGAGTCTGATTAGTGTTTGCATAGGATTGTAACATGCTAGGATGTCTTCCAAAGGTTGCAATGCCTTTATTGATTGATGATGTATGATGAATTGTATGACTATGATTGTGTATTGGATTCTGATTGGTATTAAGTGGTGGAATAATGTGCTTGTATTATATTGTTGATTGAAAGATTTATAATATGCTTTAATTATGAGAAGTCTCACCCTTACTTTACCATTTCAGATTGAATTAGCAGCTGAGGAGTCGGTGAGGATGGCTCTAGAGCTTATCGTTTAGTCCGCGTGTCAGTGTCATGCTCTGATTAGGTTGTAACACTGGGGAACGTTAGATGAGGAGTTAGACATTGGTTTATTGTTTATTTAAAACTTTGTGGGAATAATGTTGAGTGAATTATTCCGGTTTTGCTGATGATATTTTCCGCTGTGTAAGACATGGTCTTAAATTGGTTGAAAATTTATTTGGATGTTGATCCTCAGTGTAGCATGGCTACTGTTGGAATGAAGTTGTTTTAATTATTAATTGTGACATCCCGATTATACCGTGTTAACTCGATTAAAGATGATTTAGGATATTAATTTAATTAATATATTCGGGTATTTAGATGGGTGTTACAATAGTGGTATCGAGCATAGTCGGTCTTGTCTCTGTCGTTATCCCTTTAGTATGCGACTAGTGTGAAGTGACACCGCCGATATTTGTGTCGATGTAGATTGTTTTTTTTTAACAATGGCGGAAGAGGTAACGGAAGGAATGATGTCGCTATCGCCGAGGCTTTGGGAATGTTGGGAGTACTCGAGAGGGCCGCAGGAGTCGTGATTGGTGCCGATGCATAATTGGGGAATTTTCGAGGAACAATCCTCCATTGTTTAAAGGTACACATGATCCCGGTTGCTCAAAATGGTCAAGGAGATCGAGAGGATCGAGTGATTGATTGTGCGTAAGAGTCAAGGTGAGATATGGAACTCACATGTTACGAGGAAGTCGATGACCGTGGGTTGCTACCCGAATCGAATCGAAGAAGATGGCGTTGTTGAATCACCGTGTTCGAGGGCTTTTCCGAGGAGGTATTTTCCCGAGGATGTCGAGGTAAGAAGGAGATTGAGTTTCGAGCTCAAGTAGGCAATAAGACTGCTGAGTATGCTTCAAGTTTTCGAAAGAATAAGTATTATGCTCATTATCCCGATGCGTATGGAGAGTTTTCCAAATGTATCAAGTTTGAGAATGGTTTACGGACGAGATTAAGGTGGTATTCGTATCAGATCCGAAGATTTTCCGATCCGTTGATTGTAGTAGGATTTTAGAGGAGGATCTTGCTAACACTAAGTCAAATGCTCGAGGGTATGTTGATAGAAAAGGTAAACAATGATGGATCGTGGTAAGCCTTATGATAGGAGTAATCGAGGTCCAAAGGGTTGGAAGAAATCTAGTGGAGGAGATTCTAGTTCTTCCGCTAGGTGCTATAAGTGCGTGAGACAGACATCGATGGTGGACCGTAAGAGCAATGATAAGAAGTGTTTTAAGTGTAAGTTCGCCATGTGGCCAATGATTGCAGAGTAAAGGTGGTGACTTGTTACAACTGGTGAAGAGGGTCATACCCGCCTCGGCCCAAAACTCAAGAAAGAGCAAGTCGGTGGTAAAGTGTTTGCATTGTCCGATCGTAGACAAAACCGATGATCGGCCGATTAAAGGTACATGTTTTATTAATGGCACACCTTTGATTGCGATTATTGATATCGAGCTACGATTCTTTTATTGCGTTAGATTGTGCTAAGAGATTGAATTTGGAAATTTATAATATGGATGGAAGTATGGTTATTGATACTCCCGTCGGGTTCGACTACTTCATATGTTTGTAGAAATTGTCCTGCTGTGATTTTTGATAGGGTTTCGGTATGGATTTAGTGTGCCTACCGCTAGAACAACTTGATATCATCTTGGAATGAACGGTTGGAATTCAACCAGTTCATATCAACTGCTTTGAGAAGACACCATTTTTCCCAAGAGGTTAAGATCGAAAATGAGATTATGTCGCTAAGCGTATGAACTTAATGTGAAGGATGGTGTATGTGTTTATGTTGTATTCTCGCAATGGCGGAAGGAAAGCAAAAGGTGATGGATTGCCAGAGGAATGAATTTCCAGGTGTTTCCTAAGACGTTAGTGAATTGCCACCGAGAGAGGTAGAGTTTACTATAGATTTGATTCCGGAACTAGTCCGATGTCGATGGCGCCTTATCGCATGTCGGCATCGAATTGGTCGAATCAAGAAGAAGCAGAGGAATTGCTTGAGAAGCAGCTTTATTCGCCCAAGTGTTTCGCCGGGGTGCTCCTGTTATTGGTTAAGAAGAAGGAAGGTTCAATGAGGTTATGTGTTGACTCACGTTGAATAAGGTTACGATCAAGAATCGTATCCTTTGCCGAGAATTGATGATTTGATGGATCAACCTGGAGCTTGTGTATTCAAGAAGATTGATCCGAGATCCGGATATCATCGATTCGTGAAGTCGGAGGATATTCGTAAACCGCATTTAGAACGAGGTATGGGCACTATGAATATTCCGTGATGCCGCTTTGGAGTTACTAATGCACCGGTGTTTTCATGGAGTATATGAACGGATATTTCATCCGATCTCGATAAGTTCGCCGTGGTGTTTATTGACGATATTCTAATTTATTCAAGGGTGATGAGGAGCATGCAAGGCATCTCGAGTTGTATTGGAATTGTTGAAAGAAAAGAAGCTTTATGCGGTTGTCCAAGTGTGAATTCGTTGAGGAGGTGAGTTTTCTTGGTCATGTAATTTCCAAGAATGGAATTGTGGATCCTACGAAAGTAGAAGCGGTGTCTGGGAAGCGCCAAGAATGCTTCTGAGATCCGTAGTTTTCGGGTCTTGCAGTTATTATCGGAAGTTTATTGAGGGATTTTCCAAACTAGCGCTACTATTGACTAAGTTGACCGAAGGGTCGTGTTTGTTTGGGATGTTGAGTGTGAGAAAGGATTCCAAGAGTCAAGAGGAGGTTGACAAGTGCTCCGATCTTGATTTTACGGATCCGACTAAGTCTTTTGTGGTGTATTGTGATGCATCGCTGATGGGATTAGGTGGTGTGTTGATGCAAGATAAGGTGTTGTGGCTTATGCTTCGCGACAACCGAAAGTGCATGAAAGGAATTATCCACCCATGATTTGGAGTTGGCAAATTGTGTTTGTTTTGAAGTTGGAGACATTATCCTACGGTTCTCGTTTGAAGTATTCAGATCATAAGAGTCCGAGGTATCTCTTCGATCGTAGGAGTTGAACATGAGGCGAGAAGATGGTTAGAATTTTAAAAGATTATGATTTCGGTTTGAATTATCATCCGGTAAAGCAAACGTGGTGGCGTATGCTTGAGTAGAAAGTCTTTGCACATGTCGATGTTAATGGTTCGTGAGTTAGATTTGGTCGAGCAATTCGTAGATCTAAGTTTGGTTTGTGAAACTACTCCGAATAGTGTGAAATTGGGTATGTTGAAGTCGACTAGTGGTATTCTCGAAGAGATCGAAATGGACGTAAATGATGTTGGTTTAGTTGATAAGTTGACATTGATCAACCAAGGTCAAGGAGGCGAGTTCCGAATCGACGAGAATGGTGTTATGAGATTTGGTGATCGGGTGTGTGTTGATGTTGCGAGATTAGGAAGAGTATTTTGGAAGAAGGGCATCGAAGGGTTAAGTATTCATCCCTGCTACTAAAATGTATCATGATTTGAAGAAGTTGTTTTGGTGGCCGGAATGAAAAGGAAATTGCCGAGTTTGTGTATGCTTGTTTGGTTTGTCGAAGTCGAAAATCGAACATCGTAAACCATCGGTTGATGGAGCCGTTGTTTGTTCCGAATGGAAGTGGGATGGAATCTCAATGGATTTTGTGTCCGGTTTGCCAAGAAATAAGAATTGCGATTCTATCCGGTTATTTGGATAGTTGACAAAATCGCCACTTCATTCCGATAAGAATGGATTATCCGATGGAGAGGTTAGCGTAATTGTATGTCGAGAAGATTGTGAGTTTGCATGGTATTCCGCCTAGCATTGTGTCGGATCGAGATCCGAGGTTTACATCTAAGTTCGGATGGTTGCAAGAAGCCTGGGTACCAAGTTGCGTTGAGTTCATTATCATCCAGCATGTGATGGTCGACGGAAAGAACGATCTGGAAGACGGCCGAGAGCTTGTGTGTTAGAGAAGGGTGGAGCTTGGGATAGCTATCCGCCATTGATTGAGTTTACCTACAACAATAGCTTTCACCGAGTATTGGTATGGGCTTGAGGCATTGTATGGTAGGAGGTGTCGAACACCATTGTGTTGGTATGAAACCGAGAGAAGTGATTGGACCGAAATAGTTCAGCAAACTTGAAAGATTAAGATGATTCAGAGAAGATGAGGACTTCTCGTCGTCAAAAGTTACCATGATAAGAGGAGGAAAGATCTTGAGTTGAAGGAGAACATATGTTTATGCGAGTTACCGATGACGGTATTGGTCGAGCTTTGAAGTCAAAGAAGTTGACCCGATTTATTGGTCCTTTCGATTACCAAAAGAGTTGGGAAGGTTGCATATCGATTGCTTTGCCGCCGCCACTGCGAATCTGCATGATGTTTTTCACGTGTCTCAACTGAGGAAGTACATTGCTGATCCGTCTCATGAGATTCGGGTACATGATATATAGGTACGAGAGAATTTAACTGTGGAAGCGGTACCTGCGAGAATTGAGGATCGGAAGTTGAAACAATATGGGCAAAGAGATTGCTCGTGAGAGTGGCTGGGAGGACCAAATGATGGAAATGTCACTTCGGAGAGTCGATGAAGGACTCGTATCCCTAACTATTCGTCTGAGGTATGTTTTCGAGGACGAAAACTCTTTTAAGTTGGGGAGAGTTGTGACACCCCAAAATAATTCAATAATTAAATGTTTATGATTTTAATTAATTATTTAATTGAGAACATAATTTATTTAATAAGTTGGATTATTAAGATTAAATGATGGAATTAATTGGAGGAGAAAGTGATATTATTTTATTTATTTATGATTAAAAGGAAATAAGAGGAATAAAAGGAATGAAATAAGGAAAAGAAGGAAAATAGATTTATTTGGAGAAAACAAGGCTACGAGAAGTGAGAAGAGAAGGAAAGAAGGAAAAGACCTAGGAGCGTCAGATCCTCGAGAAACCACCGGTAAGGGGTGATTTCGATCGATTATGGCTTATTATAGGTTTTGATGTTGATGATATGAGTTATAGCATGTAGGAATTTGAAATTGTGAAATTCTAGGTTCCATGAATGTGTCCTATAGGTGTCGATTGTGTCAAATATGTATGGAATATGATTAGAGTGTCGAGATGAAAATAGATGATGGAAATATGTTGTTTGATGAGATAGATGATGCCAAATGATGTATTTTAGTGTTTCCTATGATGGAGTTCGTATGGGTAAAATGGGTTTAATTGAAAATGGAAGGATGTTGTCAAAAGTGAAAATGACATTTTATCGAGGAACCGTTCCTGATATGACGGAACCGGTTCCCCATTCAAAAATCGGGCGAAGTATTTTCAACTTTCGTGAACCGTTCCGCTCGGTAGGAACCGGTTCCGTGCATTTTCCAATTTTTCAAAACTTCAAAAATTCATAACTTCCAAACCGTAAGTCCGTTTTGAGCGCCGTTTTGGACGTTATTTTCTAAATTCAATGCTCTATCTTATGAAATGAAAACATTTTAGAAAATTTAAAATTATTTTGGGAAAGTGGTATAATTTCTAAAGATGATGATTATTAGCTAATACATAATGACGATGTATATGTAGCTGATGTACTTGGTGATGAGGATACTAATAATGTGTAGGTGAAATAGCATGGTTATGCTATTGTTTGATGTATGCATGATTGGTTTAGATATCCTGATTGATTATTTTGCATGTTATGCTGATGTTAGATGTATGCATGATTGTTGATGTATCATGTTGATTTTGGTGATTCAGTTATGTTAAACGAATGTATACATAGACTGATTAATGTTGCATGCTATTGATGTGCGCATATGCATTTTGGTGAAGTTAATTCCATTGTGCGGAATTTGACTTGGATTGCCGATAACCGATACCCGAGTGAGGATGGGTGGTTAGCCGGATTGTCCGAGTGGTTATGGACGAATCGATGGAACGATCCGAATGATGATGGATCGTGTTGGGTGACTTGGTCACAGTCGGCACCGCATGCATTGAGTCCTGATTAGTGTTTGCATAGGATTGTAACATGCTAGGATGTCTTCCAGTTGCAATGCCTTTATTGTTGATTGATGATGTATGATGAATTGTATGACTATGATTGTGTATTGGATTCGATTGGTATTAGTGGTGGAATAATGTGCTTGTATTATATTGTTGATTGAAAGATTTATAATATGCTTTAATTATGAGAAGTCTCACCCTTACTTTACCATTTCAGATTGAATTAGCAGCTGAGGAGTCGGTGAGGATGGCTCTAGAGCTTATCGTTTAGTCCGCGTGTCAGTGTCATGCTCTGATTAGGTTGTAACACTGGGGAACGTTAGATGAGGAGTTAGACATTGGTTTATTGTTTATTTAAAACTTTGTGGGAATAATGTCGAGTGAATTATTCCGGCTTGATGATATTTTCCATGTGTAAGACATGGTCTTAAATTGGTTGAAAATTTATTTGGATGTTGATCTTCGTGTAGCATGGCTCGTTGGAATGAAGTTGTTTTAATTATTAATTGTGACATCCCGTATTATACCGTGTTAACTCTGATTAAAAATGATTTAGGATATTAATTTAATTAATATATTCGGGGTATTTAGATGGGGTGTTACACAACCACCCTTGTCCAATAGGGAGTTGGTTGATATGTTTATGGGCACACTGACAGGCCCATTCTTCAATCACCGATTGGAAATTCTTCATCCGGATTCACCGAATGATATTGACAAAGCAGCGATCAAGTCGGTATCAAGAGTGGGAAGATCCATGTAGAGTCATCTTCAAATGTCACAAGAGATCTTTGGTGCTAGAAAGAAGTTAATGCCGTATGGACGTAAAAGCCGAGCCAAGTCCGACCGTGCTCAACTGTAAAGGCTCTCTAACCTACATCAAGACAACCTCACAGGACAACACAGAACGTAACGCCGCCACGAAGCAGCTTACGAAGATCAACATGCCATTGTCGCAAGCCTTGCAACACATGTTGAAAGCGAGTGACACCTTGAGGGATCCTCCTCGTAATGTCAACACTTCCTCTCCGAAATACAATCCTAATGCTAAGTGTGCTTACCATTCTAATAGCCCAGGGCATGACACTGACAATTGTTGGGCTCTGAAGAACAAGATTCAAGATATGATTGAATCTAAACAAATTGAGTTTGATCCTCCTGTTGAGACTCCAAATGTGATCAATGCGCCTATGCCTAATCATGACAAGAGTTCCAATGTTGTTGGTGACGATACTTATGTTTTCAACATAGATGACTTGACTATTCCTCCGATGATCTAAGAAGAATTTGTTGCAAGTTTGTCAACCTGTGATGCCCAGAGAATCGTCGGTGCCCATCCGCACTGATGGTTGTGCTTGGTTGAGAAGACGTGTTCAAGGCATGATGGATAACCGTGAGATACTATTTCAAACCACCGTGCGTAAGTCGTGTGAAGAAATGTCTAAGTTGAAGATTGACAATGCAAATGAAACAAGACCATCTGTGGGATACCTTGGGGCAGCCAAGTGGAAAGTATGATTACATGGTGAAGTACACTGTTCCTGAGAGCTACAAGATTCCTATTGAAGATGTTAAGGTGATCGGATGGGGTGACAATTTCCCTGAAGACTATGCTGATGTTAATACAATAAGGATCTCCTCTGCCGATTCTGTGCTTAGAGTGGCACCTCTCATTATCACTTCTCCCAGACCCGTTCCATATTCCTCTGACAAGGCTATCCCTTGGAATTATGGAGCTGATGTTTACTATCATGGCGTCAAGCAAGATCCTCTGACAATTGAAGATCTCACCATTGGAGCTTCTATTCCTGACATTAACAACATCACCGGACCCAGTAAGGTGACCCGAACCGGAAGGGTATTCTCTCCAGATCTCTCTCCAAAGACACCGTGACTCCAAACTGCATTCCGCCTACTCCACCAATATCCCCACTAGAGGGAAAGAACCAAAGGGCCCATCCTGCTCAACCAGAAGTACCAAAGGAAGTTACTGAGGACACCTCCAAACGAGAAATGGAGGAAATTCTGAAGATCATCAAGAAGAGTGACTACAATGTTGTGGAACAGTTGGGACAAACTCCGTCCAAGATCTCCATGCTTGCTCGCTTGTGCTTCGAGGCTCATGCTAATGCCTTGGTGAAGTTTCAAGAATGCTCATGTGCCTCAAGACACTACCACCGATCAATCAAGTTTGTCTTGCTAGGCTGCCAACAACGGCCTAGGCTTCTCGATGTTGATTTGACTCGCCGGAAGGAATGACAACAAAGCCTTGCACATCTTTGTTGAATGCAAGGCGTTACATTGTCTCATGTCTTGTGGATACCGGTTCGCCTCGAACATCCTACCAAAGACCGCTGATCGGCTTGATGTCAAGGGTTGGTTCGAGACCCAAGTGACATTATTGTGAGAGCTTTTGATGGTTCTAAGCCAATGGCTTGAGAGCTCATCGCTCACAAAGTCGGTTCCCGACTTTTGACTCCACCTTCTTTGTCATGGACATACGTCCGCTTACTCTTGTCTACTCGGACGCCTTGGATACATGGGCAAAGGGTTACTCTACCTTGCATCGTAAATCAAGTACCCGTGAAAGGGAAGGTTGTCAGATGTGGTGAAGAAGAGTATATGGTCACCATCTACAATCATTCCGATACCGAGATGGAGGGTGAATTCTTTGAGACCTCGCAAGCTTTTGAAACAATACCAGTCATGCCTTGACTCTCCCCACACCCGGAACTACACAAGCTCCGCCTAGGATGGCCTACCGAAAGATGCCTGCCGCTGAACAAGGAGGTAGTGCTATTTGGGGACAACTCGATCTTCCCTTCAAATTTGACAAGATCGGTTTAGGCTTCACCATCAAGGGTCGAAGATGATACGCCGCGAACGTGCCGGCCAACTTCCTTCCGTGATCGCCCAAAGTGGAATCCATGTTATAGAAGACAACGACAACGGCTCGACATCGCAAGTGGATCTTCCCAACCCGCATCATGGGCTCAAGAATTGGAAGATGTAAGACGTCGTACCAATCTCCTTTAGTCATGAGTAATTGCTCTTGTTTTGTTTTACTTTTCGTATTTCTTTATGTTTTGAACAATAAACTTTGAAAGCCTAGTGCCTTACCCGGGGCATCATGGCTCGTTTGCGAGGGTTATTATCTGTTGATTGCGTATTTTCATTCAATAAATCGTTGGACTGTTGCATTCAATTGTTTGTTCTCTTTCTTTACTTTATCACCCCTTCAAAAAGCTATGTGTTCTTACACACACCCACGTGATACACTGCAGAATCACTCCAAATCTCGTTAATAACAGTTATGCTAGTGCTAAATATGACTTTGATAATCCGATCTACCAAGCCGAAGATGAAAGTGAGGAAGATTGTGAAGTGCCGGAGAACTTGCCGACCGCTACAAGAAGAAGAGCGAGTTATACGCCCACCTAAGAGCAAGTTGAGGTTGTGAATTTGGGTACCGACGAAGATGAAAAGAGATCAAGATCGGAGCGGTCTCGAGAACAAGGCAAAGAAAGGTTGGTCCGATGCTACGAGACTATATTGAGGTTTTTGCTTGGTCATACGAAGACATGCCCGTTTAGACATTGACATTGTGGTACACCGATTGCCAACAAAAGAAGGTTTTCCCAAAGAAATGTATGTCTCCGATGCTGCCCCGAGATGTCGAGAAAATCAAAGCGTAAGTCATGGCGCTCAATGCGTGTTTCTTAGTCACCTCTTATCCCAAGGTTGCAAATGTGGTGCCCGTGCTCAAGAAAGATGGTAAAGTACGAATGTGTGTGGATTACGTAGATCGAACAAAGCGAGTCCGAAATACGATTTTCCACTTCCTCATATTGATGTTCGTTGACAACACCGCCAAAGATAAGGTTTTTCCTTCATGGATGGTTTCTCCTTACAATCGATCAAAATGGCCTCAAGACATGGAGAAGACAACTTTTGTTACAGTGGCACTTCGCTACAAGGTTATGCTGTCGATCGAAGAACGCAGCGCCACTTATCGCGCTATGGTGACATTATTTCATGACATGATTCATCACGAGATAGGTCTACGCCGACGATACATGATAGATCGATCACGCATCAAGAAGAACATCTTGATCATTTGCGTAAACTATTTGATGATGAAGAAGTATAGATCGAGACTCAATCCTAACAAGTGCACTTTGGAGTCGATCCGAAAACTCCTAGGGTTTGTCGTCAGAAAAGAGGTATTGAGGTTGACCCCGCCAAGGTTAAAGCTATTCAAGAGATGCCAGACCGCATGCAGAAAGAAGTCGAGGTTTCGCCGATTGAACTACATTGCCGATTCATTGCACACTTAACGCTACTTGTGAGCCAATCTTCAAGTTACTAAAGAAAGATCAAGTAGTGGAATGGAACGACGATTGCCGATCGCTTTGACAAAATCAAGGAGTACCTATGTAATCCTCCTATCCCGATGCCGCCAAGGAAGACCTCTTATCATGTACTTAACAGTTGTTAGAGAACTCAATGGGGTGTGTGTTGGGGCAACATGACGAGTCCGGTCGAAAAGAGCATGCAATATACTACTCAAAGAAAAGTTTACCGATCGTGAAACAAGATACTCACAATGAGAAAACTTGCAACGCTTTGGTCATCGTCACGACTAAGACAAGATATGTTGACTCACACTACCTTATTGATTTCCAAGATGGATCCGATAAAATACATCTTTGAGAAGCCAGCTCTCCGAAGAATAGCAAGATGGCAAATGATCCCGACCGAGTAAGACACTTCACTAAAGCGATCAAAGGAAGTGTGGTAGCCGACCATTTGGCTCATCAAGTCAGATGACTATCGCCTATGCAGCTCAATTTCCATAAGATGTTTTACTAGTTACAGATTATGAAGAACTGTGCCTGCACGAAGGACTCGAACAAGGATCCCGATGGACCATGGTCTTTGATGGAGCCTCAAATGCACTTGGCAATGGCATTGGCGCCATCATTACATCCCTACAGGACATATACCTTTTACCGCCAGATTATGTTTCATTGCACTAACAACATGGCCGAGCACGAAGCATGCATCATGGGTCTTAAAGTCGCTATTGACTTAAGAATCAAGTTCTTACAAGTGTATGGAGACTCACTTTAGTGATCACCGATAAAAGGCGAGGGATACGAAGCATCCGAATCTCATTCCGATCGAGAGCATGTTTTGAGTTTGATCCCTTACTTCAAGAGATTACTTTTGATCATATTCGCGAGAAGAGAATCACTGGCGCATTGGCTACTATGTCGCCCATGTTCAAGGTTAGATGGGACAACGAGGCTCCCTGATCATCATTGAGAAGTTTGATGAACCAAAGATATTGTTGTGAGCTTGATACGTAAGAGAAACCTTGGTACTACGATGTGAAGAGGTATCTTGAGGCTCGTGAATATCCGCAGGGCATCCGTTAATGATAAGAAGTTCATGAGGAGATTCGCCCAAATTCTTTCTCAAGAAAGATCTTATACAAGCGCAACCACGACTTGTGTTTATCTACCGTAGACCGTAAAACAACAATGCGATCATGGAAGAGTTACACGAAGGCATTTGGTACCCACTCCAGTGGACACACCATGGCTAAGAAGATTTTGAGAACGGGTTACTATTGGTCCACCATGGAAGCTGATTGTCATCGCTATGCTCGATCTTGTCACAAGTGCCAGATTTATCCAGACAAGGTGCACGTGCCTCCAAAACCTCAATGTTCTAACAGCCTTGGCCTTTGCAATGGGGCATTGACATGATTGGAGAAATTAAGCCCACGGCTTCCAATGGACATCGTTTCATCCTTGTGGCAATTGATTACTTTACCAAGTGGGTAGAGGCAGCCTCGTATGCATCTGTTACCAAGAATGCTGTGGCTTGATTCATCAAGCATAATCTTATCTGTCGATATGCCCTCGAAAGGATCATCACGATAACGGCCCAATCTTAACAACAAGATGATCATCGAACTCGACGCAGCTTCAAGATCAAACATCACAACTCTTCTCCGTATCGGCCTAAAATGAATGGCAAGGAAGCCGCCAACAAAAACATTAAGAAGATTATACGTAAGATGACCGTGACTTACCAGATTGGCATGAGATGTTACCATTTGCTCTTCATGGTTATCGCACCACGGCACGAACATCCCGTGGGCAACCCTCTCTCTCGCTCACGGTGGAAGCCGCCTTACCCATCGAGGTTCGGATACCTCAACTAGAGTAGGCAAAGTTAGCGAAGATGCTCGCCTTGATTAATTTGATTGATGAGAAACGATCCATGGATGGCGATGAATGAGAGCATTTAACAAGAAGGTCAAGCAAGTCTAGTTGGTGTTGGTCAAGTCATCATTCTTCCACAAGGTGATCCTGGGGCAAATGGACTCCCACCCATGAGGGACCATTTGTAGTCAAGACAAGAAGATGATAGTAGATACTTAGCACCATGGATGGTGAAGACTTCTCACACCATATAGTAAATACTACGATAAATAGGCGGCGTAAAGGTATCTTTCCAAAAGGTTCAAAAGTTAAGGATATATACAAAACATGTAAGTCGAAACCCGAAAAGGCGGTTGGCAAGAAAGGGTATCCCGTAGATAAAACTGGCGGGTGCCTAGGTAAAAGTGGGATTTAAGCGTACGACTATGTCTCTTCCGATCACCGCTTCTACTACTATTCAAGCGTTCAAGGTTCAAATGGAAGATCGCCTACTCACTTTTTACGCAAGGAGATGAGATAGTCGAAATATATGAGTACTAGCATAGTTGGAACTTAACGAGATTGTTTCCGATAGGCTTTTTTTTTGTGTAAACTACTTGGCCATACGCCACCTTTTAAATAAACAAGCTTCTTTCTTTACATTTTCGTTGTTGTTATTTGCAATAAGTCCAACGCTTGCTTTGAATGACTATGATTTGACAATAAGAATCTAATCACAAACATACGAAAAGTGAATATACAAAAGTACTTACTATGTGAATTGGGACGACGAAAGTCACCAAAGCGTTCCACGTAGCATGATCCTACAAAGGTGTCACCACAAGGAGCAAAAGGGAATCCAGAAAGAATTTTCTACTAAGTAAAGTTACATCGTCTCCAAGAGCACCTCACCCCATCAAGGTATTTATCCCCAACGGACATCTCGGCCCTTTTTTTGGCAGAGGTCGACCCAAAACTTGGTCAGATAGTGCATCGGAGGAAACTACATTTTCATTCCCCAACCTGAGATTGCAACGGGTTCCTGGCTCTTCCAACCCGACCTCCCAAGAATCAATTTTCTCTAGCGAGATCGTATCGTAATCCCTAGTAGCGCCCTAAATTTCTCAGGATCTACATACAAGGTCCCCAACAGACGCTTCCATTCTCCTCTAGGGTCTATATGTGAGATCTCCAACAACGAGCTTCTCAAATCTCTACCTTCCTCAACAATATCTAGGCCCAAGACTTGGTCAGATAGTGCATCGGAGGAATCCCGGATATCTTTCTTCTCTTTCAAAAGCGTAGTTCTCATCTACTCAATTCCAAGCGAAATCCTCAAACGGAACATCCGTGATCTTCTTCAAGATGGATATATTTTGAAATACCACAACATCTATCATTCATACATTTCTCATAAAGTCATAATTCATACATATGTCATTCATATATACATGCATCATACTTTGCATAAGACTAACAAATATTCTATCAAAATTCCTCTTGTTTTCTCCAAACAGTAATACTCGACGCAAAAGTCCAGATTAAGCCCGAATCGACGGAAAACTATCTCGAAGACCGCCCACGGTTGTCCTCCGACGACGGTCCAGATTAAGCCCCGAACCGACGGAAAACTATCCGAAGACCACCTCGTTATCCTCCGATAATGCAATGGATCAACACCGATGCACAACAGGAAGCTATCCATATTTTTGCCAACTACTATCTCCTCGAGTAATCAAGACGAAGATTTATTCTCGATCCCTTATTATCAACAAGAACTACGAGTCTAGCGACGACCCGCTTGCTCGGATGGCATCTTAAGCCCATCTTCGACTACTTATCAACAGTGTTTCACTTTCAGAATGCTGCATATATGGTTAAAAATCACTACAAACCAATAACTCCATTCAAAAAATGAACACGAAGTCTAACGTATGACTCCTTCAAGATGGCATCTTAAGCCCATCTCCACGCTCCTTCCGAACGCTCATGAGAGCTGACGGCTCACTCCCCAGCATCGATCTTTCCAGATGGCATCTTAAGCCCATCTCCGTCAATTCTCCTATCAACATTTCCGAGTCTAGCGTACGACTCATCCTCCAACAAAGTATCCAAATGGCATTTGTAAGCCCATTCCCGCATCATCCACCAACAGCGAGTGCAAATTTTCAGGTGTACTCGAGTGTTCAATCATCTTCTACCTCTAGGTCACGAAAGACAAGCATGTCAATCTAACCCTCCAGTACAAGAAGATTGAACAGGGGCAGCTGTCATACCCCAAAATTTGCCCTCCATCTACCCAAGAGATTTCATACATCTATACTCAAGGATTCCTCAAGAGTTGATCAGACAAATTCTCTCCTAGACAATCAACCCAAACTAGGGTTTGGTATCTCTCAAGTCAAGATGAATTTCCAACATCTCCAATGGCCTTCATGCCTCCTAATATGCTTCAAAGATTCTCCATGTCAAGTTCCAAGCTTCACAAGTCAAGTTTCGCATAATTGCTCGATGGTTGAAAATCAACAGATGGACAAAAGTCAAATGTGGTCAACATACAATCAAACTTCATAATTTTTGGTCAACATCCTCATTTTGAAGTTACATTCATCATTTGATCAATGGTTGATCATGATTCATCAAGAAAACTCAAGATTTGCTCAAAAGTCAAACTTTCTAAATTAGGGTTTCTAGGTGAAAAGTCAACTGAACTTTGACTGATCATAACTTTCTCATACTTTTCGTAAATTTTTCCCACCTCTTGTTTTGAAGGAAATTCAATTCTCTACAACTTCATGTCTCACAAGAATGTCCAAAAAATGCTTCATTTGAGAGGTATGGCTCAAAACATTACAGGTCCTTTTCAAAGTCAACAAAAAGTCAACTTTTTTCTTTGAAGATATATTGAGCATGGTAACTCCAATTGAGATGAGACCAAAAAGGTTGGTTAGAGGACTCTTAGAGCTTTCCAAAAAGTCTAAGAACACTCAAAAATGTGGAAAATTGAGCAAGTTACACCATTCACAAGTTGGGCAATTTTGAAAGAATGCACAAAGAGAGATACTTCAAAAAATCAAATCTTTTGCAAATGGGCCTACTTTTTCTTCATCCTAACTTATTCCTCATGCAATTAGGAATATCCAAGCCCAATGCCACGAATTTTTGATTTATTTTTCTATTTAATTTTGAATTTATTCATTTAAATACAAATTAAATTTTAAAATAAATTATAAAATCAAAATTAATTGAAAGATTGATTTTATTCCTTCCTTGAGGTTCAAGAAATTCATTAAAAGCCAGCAATTTCGAAATTGGATCAAAAAAGGCAAGATTGGATTGAAATTGATCAAGTTTTGAAAATTTGATTTTCATGAAAAAATCAAATTTGATTATCATTGATTATTGATCAAATCTTTCCAAAAACAATGCCAAATCCATCCAGCATATATACCTGATGCATACCAATCACAAGAGAACAGAAAAATTGCTTTAGAAACCCTAACCTAAACTCAAAAAACCGTACACTTGAAGCAACTGGCAACCCTAGTTTTACTTCGATTCAGCCAATTCCAAGCCTTCCATTGCATTCCTTGGCATCTCCAGAGTCGATCCAGATACTCACATTGCTCAAAACCATCCAGAATCAAGGAATCACGAATCGGTTTGTTCATACTTTTTTCAAAATCGTGTTTCATTATTCATGCATTATTAACAAGTTTTGATGTTTGTTTCATGCTTAGAATAAAGTTTGCAAGCGATCTGGGCAGGTTAATTGCATTTCCATGGCCTGAAACGTAATATGCCATAACTAGGGTTCCTGAGCTCAATTTAGGGCTTGGCTTATTAGGAAAAATTGGACCACGAGACTAGCACCAGTGAATTCGGAATGATGTCCTGAATCGAACCATGGTCTTGGGTTTTATTTATATTATGTGTGCTGCGTTTTTGATGTTTGCCAGGAACTTTGCGTCGAACCATGGCCGACGCAAACTTTTCAAATTTTCAAAAGGTTGAAGACGAAGCTTGGCGCGAGCGGGATGAAGGCAGAGAGCGACGCGTGTAAATTCCATTCAATCCGTTTCCAAACAGTAGTGCGCGTTGGTTCACATGGCAAGAGAGTGGATTTTCAAAGTTTGAAGCTAGTGTCTCCAGTTCGATCCCTGGCTCAGACACTTTACTTTTACAAGTTTGCAAACATATTTCCTATTTTCTAATTATTTCAATATTTTGCATTTTATTTCAATTCTTTTCATTATTTTTATTCTGCATTAAAAAATTACCAAAAAATATTTTATTTTCACATTTATATTCTGAAAATCTTTATTTAATTTAATAAATCAAAAAACATATTTTTGCATGCATATTTATTTTTATTTATAATTTTGCATTTAAATCACCTTTAATTCATTTTTAATTGCTAAATTGCATCTAAAAAATCCCAAAAAATTATTTTAACTTATTTATATTATTTCCAGCATATAATAATTTTCTCATATTAAAAATTGCATTTTTCTCTAACATTTTCTTTTATTTCGATTTCATCATATTTTCCGATTTATCTCATTCTTTCACAGGTTGCTCCGATTCGGGCGTTTTCTTTTATCGTTTTATTTTTTCCAATAATGTAACTGTTCATGGGATGTAATAGTTTAATTTAGGATTTTATCTTCCGCAAGTTAAATTATGTATCTGCCCCAAAGCCTTGTAATAGCGTATGATTTATTTTCCGCACCTTTACATTTCCGCCTTTACTTTCCGCACTCCTATATTATGTAACTGCCCCAAAGCCATGTAATAGCGTAGGACATTTACTTTCCGCATCTTTACATTCCGCATTTTAATTTCCGCACCCTATAAATTGCTAGTAATTAGGCGTGTATGGCAAGATTAAAATCAACATAGCTCACTCTAATCTTCAAGATAATATATTCTGAATTCAACACACTTCTTTCACACATGCACCCCTTAGGGTAATTCTCTCTCGATGCCTTTCGATTTCAAATGGTCATGTCCCTCGAACGTAGAGGTATTCTAGCACCGTTGCCTTCCAAACAAATCATCATAGTCCCTTCGATACAAAGATCATAAGACCCGCGATGTCGCCTCCGAATACATGATCTTGACCCTCGATTGTCGCCTACGAAAAATGATGATAGTCCCTTCGAATGTGCTAGGATACTTCCTACAAGTTGCTTTCTATGACCATCCGATGTCCCTTCGAATGTCCCGCTTACATCCAACGAATGGAGCTACCTACTAACTAATGGTATGGCTAGCGCTATTCTAAAGGAACGTAGAAGTACGAAAACGACCAAATTCTGAGTGGGTAATAAGTCTCCTAGTTGCTCGCTCTACCAAATGCTTTTCACACCACACACTCTTTTTTTCAAAATTCAAATTCTTTTTCAAAACAAAACATTTCCGAACACTTTGTATACACTCCTACATGAGTCATTACAAAGTCAAAGCGAAATGCCTTTTTTCAAAACATCTTTGTCAAACACATAGAAAGCAATTTTAAAAAGTGATCTAGAGCAACTAAGAGCCCGTAGATAACTACGGATGGAAAGGGGTGCTAATACCTTCCCTTTTCATAACCATTCTCCCGAACTCAGAATCTAACGAAGGTCTTTTTCTGTTACTTTTACCTTCCCTTAATTGGATAAAAATAAAAGTCGGTGGCGACTCTTGCTATCCGCACATTTGGATACAAAAATCCTACAAAGTCAGTTCACCGTATTACAATAAGTCAAAATCCAAAGGTGATTCTGAGTCAGAAGATGAGTCAGAAACAGAAGGTTCTGAAGTAGAGTTAGAGTCAGAACATGAAGGTTCTAAAAATGAGTCAGAACATGAAGGTTCTGAAGAAGAATTAGATTCAGAAGATGAAGAAGCTTCTGGAGATTCTAAGGATGAGTCAGATAGTGAATCTGATTCTGATCCAGATTCTGATGATGATCTAGAATCTGGTGGTGATCATGCTTCTGGAAGGGAAAACTCTAAAGACATAGGTTATGGAGGACAAGCTTCTGGAGGTGATCAAAATGGTCATGCTTCTGGAAGGGAAAACTCTGAAGACGTAGGTTCTAGAGGACAAGCTTCTAGAGGTGATCAAAATGGTCATGCTTCTGGAAGGGAAAAATCTGAAGACGTAGGTTCTGGAGGACAAGCTTCTAGAGGTTATCAAAATTCTGGTGGTAATTATGACACTACAGGTGGAACTTCCAGTCCATCCTCTGACGTTGGTCATGATTTTGAAGGTGGAACTTCTAGTCCATCCTCTGACGGTGATCAAGATTCTGAAGATGGAACATTTGAAGCAAAAACTTCTAAAGGCGATCCAACTTCTGAAGGTGATGGCTCTGGACAAGGTCCAGAAGCTAACAAAGGTGGAACTTCTGGTGGAAATAAAACTTCTGAAGAAGTCCATATACGGTTCCAGAATCAGAAGGTGGAAGTTCTGAAGGTGATGATTTTGGACAAGGTCCAAAAGCTAACAAAGGTGGAACTTCTGGTGGAAATAAATTTTTTGAAGAAAGTCCAGAAGGAGATACGGTTCCAGCTTCAGAAGGAAACAAGACTTGGAAGTTAACTGAGCTTCTAAGGGAGAAGAAAGCCATCAACGTTAAATGGGCTTTTAAGGTGAGGTTTAAGCCAGATGGATCAGTTGGCAAGAACAAAGCAAGGGTAGTGGCCAGAGTTTTTATTCAGAAACCTGGACGAGACTATTTTGAGGTGTTTGCTCCTGTAGCTGTAGCGAGGCATGAAACAATCAGAAGTTGGCCGCTGATGCATTTGGATGTGAAGTCAGCATTTCTGAACGGACCATTACAAGAAGAGGTATACGTGTCACAACCTCCTAGCTTCGTGAAACATAATCAGGAACGGATGGTGTATAAGTTACACAAAGCTCTGTATAGATTAAAGAAAGCACCCAGAGCTTTGACTCAGAAGATTGATTCATTTTCTAAGAAGCAAAAGTTTCAGAAATGTGAGATGAAGTATGGTGTGTATGTGAAACATTCTGGATACAATATGATTCTAATGTGTCTTTATGGTGATGAAATATTACTTGCAGGGAGTTGCAACCAGAAGCAAGCTGTAGATATTCTGATGAAGTCATATCCAGAACTTCTGAGGGAAGTCAGAAGTTCTGAGGTTCTGGAGTTGTCCAGAAGGTGGTTCTGGAGCTGTCTAGAAAGTGAGGTTCTAATGTTGTCAGTTTTTGATGGACATGAATTAAGGGATGGTGTTGTGAATAATTCATGATTAGAAAGGGCGTTTTAGAAATTATTAGGATACTTTAGTATTTGTTATTTTACTGTTAGTATCGTATATCTTAATTCCTCAAGATTAGGATTAAGGTTTGTTTTTAGTTAGATAGCTTTTGGGCTTTTATTCGTGTATAAATAGGTGCTTGTATTTTGTTAGTTTTTAATTCAATTCAATACAATTTAATCTTTATTTTATCCTTTCTCTTATTTCCATCATTATTCTCTTCTATTCTTGTGCCCTAACAAATTATAGCTCAAAAAAGTGAATTTTAAGACAATGATCAGTATAGAAAAATGATCTGGATACAAAATAATTAGTATTGTAAAAAAATGAGAGATCAGATATTATATTTTTCTCTTAATATATGAATTGGTTTTATATTTTGGGTCAAATACAGTAAATTTGAGATGGATTTGATTTTGGTCATTTGCTTTGAGCCATGTCATTTTTTTGTTCTTTTAAGTTTTGTAATTTTTTGTTTTTGTTTTCATTGTTCTTTTAGTCCATAAAATATATCTTTTAATGTTTGAATGGATGACATTAAACACATTATAAATTACATGCATGGATTTTTTTTAATGATTCAATACAGTTAGATGTAACAAGTTCAAGGATATTGAAATTGTCACCAAATCTTGTGAAGAAGTTAATAACCCAAAGAACAAAGGCTAAGAAAAATTTAAATTAACAATGTAAATCTTAATGGTTGGTATCGTGGGAAGATCCTAATTTTCAGTATAGCCAATATATATTTTATGAAAATTATGGTTAGAGTAAAATTCATAAACTACATTTGGTCAACTTTCTAATTTTGGTCCAAATTAACCCACACAGTTCCTACATTCTCTGACCTATAATTTTGGTCATCCATAAATGTGTTTTTATAGGAAGCAATTGACTCACTTCCATGGTTAATCCTCTTTTCATCGTTTTTGTTGGTTGTTTAGCTTATAATAGTATTATTGTAGTCACTATTTCATAAAATACTACATATCATATATAATTGAAAGTTTTGATCTTAATATAGTTGAAATGGGTAGCTTATTGCTACATCAAATTAAAAAACAGACAACAAATTTTCTACAAGAGAAATACAAATCTGCTAGGATGACTTTTACAGATGTTACTGGAGCTGAATTGTAAGTATGTGTACTTACACGAATTTTCTCGCTCATCTTGGTCGTCGATTTATGATCAAATGACTTAGATTCGTAACATAAAATTTTCACATAAAATGTTACACTTAATTTGTTAACACATATTTGTGATTAATTAGGCTAGCTGAGGAAGCAACAAACAAAGATGATTGCAGTCCTGATGCAAAAACAATGACAAAAATTGCTGAGGCATCTTTTGATATTGATGAATATTGGAGGATTGTTGATGTTCTTCATAGAAGGTATACATATGTTTAAAATGAATTTATGAAATTAGTGACACATGTCTAGAATTTTCAAATTTAATAACATAAATGATTCAAAGTGCAGATTGTACAATATTGATTGGGATCAATGGAGGCAATCTTACAAAGCATTAGTTCTTCTAGAATTCATGCTCACTCATGGTCCTATAGATTTTGCTCGAGAATTTCAATGTGATGCTGAAATTATTGAAGAACTAGGAAATTTGACTTATATCGACAAAAGAGGGTAACCTTTTACTCTGTTTTGTGTTGTAATTTTTTTAATGTTGATGTTCTGATGAAGACCAATCTCACTATTCTATTGTTATGGTCTCGTTTAAGGATGAGACCATAAGATGAGCACACTCTTAGGTCTCAATGTTTCACCAAGAGGTCAACTCTAATAGTTAATTAATAAACAAACACTATAACCGACTAACCTGTGGGAGACGAGTCGCACCAATCACACTCTCGGGTCTGAGTCTTCACCAACGGGGTCGGGTCTGAGTCTTCACCAACGGGGTCGAATTTCATTAATAAACAAGTTAATTATTAATTTCAGGTTTAACTGGGGAAGTAGAATGCAAAACCTAACAAACGAAATACTAAAGCTTTTACAAGGTGGAGAAGCTCTAAAACAGGCACGTTTGAAGGCACTAAAACTAACAAATGAAATACAAGGATTTGGAAGTGGAAGTTCACTGAACTCTCCGACATCAACAATATCATCACCTAGTTCATTCAGTTCGGATCAATTAGGCTCACCAGGGTCTTCATCATTTTGCTCATTTTCTACCAACAACAGTCCCAGGAATATGGATGAAAAGCAGCTTTGGAATGGTCCATCAGTTGAAGAGATTTTGATTGGTTCTGATGATGATGATGATAATGATGGAGAAGATGGAAAACCAAAAGGGTTTGTTAGTGAAATATGTTCAAAGATTATTGGTGGAAATGGTCAAATTTAAGTAAATTGCAAAATATGATCAATATTTTTTTTTTTTTTAAATTAAATTTATTATATTTATATAAAATTTTTTATATTTTTTTTTTTTTTATTATTTATTACATTATTGTTATATATATATATATATATATATATATATATATATATATATATATATATATATATATATATATATATATATATATATATATATATATATATATATATATATATATATATATATATATATATATATATAATATACACATATGTAATATTAATAACAATTGGCTTTATCTTATGTTCTACTAAAATGTATTATTAATTTTAGAATGGCGTGAGATTTGGACAAGGAAACATGTCCAAAAAAATGTGTTGGATATGGGACAACATAATGAGAGTTTTTCTTTTTATACCTCTAAAATCTATCAAGAATTCTTAGAATTAACAAAAATATTTTAGATTCTTAAATCTGCAACGTGTTTTTGAAAATTCCCTTTTTTTTTTTTGTTTTTTGGGTAAAGTTTAGGTGAGTTGAGTTCATGGGTTCAACAGAGTCAGGACAGACCTCAAAATACAAAGAACATTTTTAGAGGTATTCACATCGGCATCATAATTTGAACCTACGATCTCTCGGTGTGTGAGCCAACTCCTTACCAAATATTTTAGAATTCATATATGTTTACTATATCTCATGCTTAGAAATAAAAACTCATGTTCATCATAGTTTTTCATCTTTTCACATCTTACTTAAAGTCTCTCAAAAATATGATATTTGTGTCTCAAATGGCAATCAAAATGTCAATGGACACTATACACGTCATTTTTTTCTAAATGCTAAAGTAACGTGACTCTTAAACTTTTTTTAATGTATTTTGATCTTATTCAGACCAAAGCATCTCAACTGTGAGCTATAAATGGATAAGATGACAATGTTCCAGCCTTGAGAATTTCGTCTCGGTTTGGAGGTGGGATAAAGAGTGGTACTTGCAAAACAATTGAACATCTAAGTCGGTGAATATTAAGACCTAAGATATTATTTTTAGGTTTTCAAGAGTGTATACCTTGGTTTTACGATTGAGGTCCTTTATATATGGATCTTACTACAGGATTTTTGATGGCCTTCTCCCTTAAGCTCCAATCATAGACATCAATGTCAACACATTTTAGTATTTAATTCATTCTACGATTTGACAACCCTGCTTTGGTTTCTTGCCTAAATCAAGTAATTTTCCGGGCAAGATCGTGCATACTCTATATGTTCTTGAACTTTTTTCTTTAGTAATAAATATTAAAATATGTATTTTACTTTTCCCCTCATTAACTTGAAGTTACTCTTGTCATAAATTTCTTTCCTATTGAGTTTAAATGTTATAATTGGGATCATTCTCATTTGACCAAGTTTGAGACAAAGACCGATTTAAACCAGATTTAAATTTGGCTTTTGACTCATTACAGTATTGGACCAACTTTATTCATGTACTTAGAAAAATAAAAAAGTAAAAGAGAGAACTTACTAAAACTTCTTAAACTTCATGATAAATTCCATTCTCCTCACAAAACTTCTTAAACTATGTAGAGTTTCACTCACCTTAATCATTAGTTCTGAGAATTTTTAGCTTCTGGCCACTCTGTTTTTTAGCCTTTGCCATGAACTTATGAAATTCAGTAAACACTTCATGCTTAAACTTGATGAGTGCTACCCATGTCATTCTTGTGAACTCATTCATAAATAACACAAGATACTTGTTTCCTCTAAGTGAAGGTACTCCAAATGGACCATATACATTATAATGCACCACTCTCAAAGCATGCTTTGCTCTTGGAGCCACTTTGATGTAAATGTCAATCTAGGTTGCCTGCCTTTCATGCATATCTCACGTGACTTCTCAGGCTTCGCAATCTTAGGAATTTCGTATACCAACTTCTTAATACTCATATTCCCTAAACTTTTGAAGTTCATATGCCCCAATCTCTTACCTCATAACTCACTGTCACCTTCAACACCTCGTGTACTAAGACATTTAGTTTTAGTTGTCTCCACATTCACCTTGAATATTTTGCTGCTTCCCTGCTCATATTGCATAATCAACTTTTGATTAAAATCATGCAACTTCAAGAGGTTGTTCTTCATAGTTACTGAGAAACTCTTCTCAATGAGCTAACCTACACTCATCAGATTGGTTTTCATGCCAAGAACATACCAAACATTCATGACCAAAACAGTTTTACCATTCTTCACTTTGACTTTGACATTTTCCATACCCTTAACATTAAGGTATTTATCATCATCACATATGATCTTTCTCTTCTTTCTATAGTCAAAATCAATCATCCATTGTTTGTTTCCAGTTAGGTGACTTGAGCAGCCAATGTCCATATACTACCAGTATATCAAATATCCACCATCAAATTAGAAGTCGTCAATAACATAGGTTCATCATAAGAATCTCCTTGGTCTATGTTTTCTGCTTCTAACTTCCTTTTCTTGTTTGACCAACAATCCTTAGTAAAATGACCAAACCTATTACAATTGTAACACTGAACCTTTCTCTTGTCAAGCTTTTCCTTTCCTTTATGATATTTCTTTTCATTAGAGTTAGAGGCTTCTAACTTATGAGAATTGATGTGGCTCTTCTTGTCCTATGACAAAGACAACTTATGAGTTTTCTTACCATAAGACGCTCTTAGAGCATGTTTTACCTCTCTTTCAGAGGTTTTCTCAGTCCGACGTAACTCTTATACCTCTAGATTACTCTGCAACTCTTTAATTCCAATGGTGTTGAGATCTTTAGAATGTGCAATTACTACAACAATGTAATTGAATTGAGGAGTAAGATATATCAATACCTTCTCAATGATTACTTGTTCAGAAAGAGTTTCTCCATAAGATTTCATCTCATTTGCGATCAGAATCACTCTGGAGATGTAATATGGTAAATTCTCATTGTCCTTGATGTTGAGATTTTCATACTGCTTACATAGAGACTGAAGTTTCACATTCTTCATTGATGCATCACCGCTGTAGCATCATGCCAATATGACCCACAAGTCTTTTCCATTGTTGAATCAACGATTTCTCAAACACATTAGCATTGTGCCAATACGACCACGAGTCTTTGCCATTGTAGAACAATGCCATATGATCTTTATTCCTTGTATCTCTTTGCACGTTTCTTTGTTCCTATGTCGCATTTCCCGTAACCAGAACATAATCTTCGATGACGAGATCAAAAATATCTTGAGCACAAAGAACACACATATGTGAATCATCCATTGATTCTAATGATTTCCATCAAACACTAGAAGCTTTGTATTCAAGTTATTTTCACAGTTTTTCTTCGTTCTTGTGCCCTGAAACTCACTCAGATATCACTAAACACTTATGTTTTCCGGTTCCTCAAAATCAAGAATGCAATTCTATTACGATTTCGATCGTGAATTCAATGCGAATTCAATAAACGAAATTAACCACACACACCTCACGTACACTCGTGTTTCCCTGTGAATCAAATCAGAGTTCTAGATATAAATTATTGGAGCACAAAATTTGAAGATAAAGATGAAGATGGAAAACGAGATATTAAGTTGTAATGTAAAAAATAATAACAAATTATTAAAATGTTTTTTGAAATAATATTATACCTCGAGTCATCGTCTAATAGGAAAGAAGTGCTAACAACATTACTAGAGTCCTCCGTAACCATATCTCAAATGGTTGTTGTAACCCACATAATGCATAAAATTATCAACAACTTTGCTTTGAGATTTATCACAACTTTGCTTTGAGATTTATCACATTAATTGTAGGTGTTCCCAATTGTACAAAAGATGAACGATTCAACCGAAGAAATATTATAATAACATTAATGCCATATTTGTCATCCCAGTACATTATACTTATCATATATAACTACATACTGAGACCATGCAACACCAAAACATTATACTTAGTAATAGAATTAAAGCAAACTTTAAGCTCATGAATATTTAATACAAAGAGAGAAGACACTCATATGACAGTGGATGAATTTCATTAAAGCAAACGAATATTGATAAGACTGTGATTATATGTTTAAAACTCATTGATACATTTTGTAATGTTTTAATATCCAAAACAAAACAAAAAACAATGTTAGCAAATTTTGATTTATCTCTTTGGTAGATAAAAAAAAATCACGTGAATTTTATAAAATAATTAAAAATTAAAATAAAAACCGTATAGACATGCTACATAAAAAAAATATTATGTCATTTGATCAATTTAAAAAACAAAAACACGAAATCTTAACATTACAAAAGATAATCAATTCTTTTAATAAAAAATAAACTAAATCTGGCTAACATTATAAAAAAAAATTACCCATATTTAACCTTAACCATAAAAACCACAAACAACACAATTACAACACAATTACAAATACTAAACATTAGTTTTGATATAATTATTTATACTTGCAATTGTTTTTATTTCTAATTCCAATTTGAATTCTAGGATCCCAATACTCAATAAGACAGAAAATAATTCCACTTAATACACTACTAGTAACTAACATGTGTAACGTGCGTGCTGTGACTTTTCACTTTGAACTCTTTAGCTAAACCTTTTTGTTTTACAAGTTACAACTAGATTTAGATTGGTCATAACAAAATTATTTTTTGAAAAAAAGGAAAGGAACATGCAAATGGAAAAACGATTTTGATTTGAGAAATAAAAAGGGCACTGTAAAGCTGCTCCAATTCATACTTTTCTTAACTCTCGAAAAAAAAAGAAGTTATTTTGTTAATAAGAACTATAAAATAGGAGTAAGACATAAATATCCTTTTAAATTTTATGAAATACTAGTAACAAACTCGTGCGTACGTACGGATCTGATGCACGTTTATTTGCATAACATATTTATTTTAAATAGAAGATTAAAAATGAAAAAAAATATTTAGATTAATAATAGATATTTTTGTATATAAAAATATGTAGGTCAATAATTGATTTTTCTCATATGAAAATATTATTTTTGTTTAGGTATCATTTACAAAAATATTTGAATCAATAATAAATTTTTGTATATAAAAATATTTAGGCGAAATTACAATTTTGGTCCCCTTATTTTCGTATTTTCATGATTTTAGTCCCCCTATTTTGTTTTTAAGTATTTTTTGTCTCTATTCCCACTTTGACTACAAAAAACGCCTATGTTTCACTTTCTAAAGTACGTGTTTTTTTTTTTCTTCCTTGTAAATATATAACATGCGACTGGTATTTTATTATATGTCACGTATTTTAAAAAGTGATATTTAAGCGTTTAAAAACTGGTATTTTACTATATGTCACGTAAAAAGATGCTTTAATAATTAATTTAAAGATGATTAGGCATGTATTATTAATAGACATTGAAACTTACCACCTTATAATGTCGTGATCATAACCAATTAATTTAAAGTTGAGGAACATCCAAACAATTACTTCCAAAGTAGTTATGGGGATTTTTATGATCCATGAAGGGAGATCATATGCCATTTATTGTAGAAGACAGGAAGAAACATATGACTGTCATGTAAAGTTCATAAATCTCGTTGAATATCTTATCATATTTTCAAAGGAACTAATGTGAACTTGCTCATGGACTACATCTATAAGCATTAAGCACCCTCTTATATTATCCTTGAGAACTATCTCAATAATTGGTCAACAATAAAGCAAGTTAACAAAAACATATACCTATTAATTTTACTAAAATAGGAAGTTCAACTTTCAGCAATTTTGATGCATGCTTCAAAATATCCTCACTTGAGTTGATGTAGTTTTGTAAAGTCACACCTTTATTCTGAACCTATAGATTGAGCATTTTTTTGAACTCACAAGAGAATTATAGTAAGATAGTAAAATACATGGTGACCATATATAACATATCTTCCATGGAACTTGAACAAATCATAACAACTTTTATTTTAAAGAAGCTTCGTCCAGAGGTAAGAACCTGTGCAAGAGAGTTGACCTAGATCATAAACAAAATTATTAACAGTGTCAAGAAATCAGAAGTAGCTAAAAAGGAATAGAAGCAATTTCTGAAGCAATTTATAATCATGACATATCCTCTAAAATTATCTCTTCCTCTTCATTCAAGGTGTTGAGCTCTAAAATATTCTGATTTTGAATAACAATACTAGAGTTCAAACTGCATCCGATATTTATCCTTTTAAATTGCATCCGGTATGCGACGTGCTTCAAGTAGACAAACTCTGGTATTACAAACTTATCGAACTGGCCATTTGCAAACTTACTGAACTTACCTAACAATGAAAGAAAACAAAACATTTTTAGATCCAAAATAATTTAAAAAATGTATGAACATAAGTTGAAATAGAAGTAATATAACAAAAAACATACACTCCATTGCTTATATAACTACTTAAATTGAAGTTATTACATATGATTAAATTACCCGCTTGAATCTCGGTTCCATACTTCTAGAGAAAAACAATAACAACATGAGATTCATTGTCGGTGATCCACATCAATGCCTTTCATATTATCAGTGCAAACGTAACAATCATGGTTGAAGAAAAAAATTGACTTTGTCAGTAAATATAATTTACATAAACCAATTACTACTAAAACCATAAACAACAAAATGAAAAATCTTAAATTTCAAAACATCCATTAAAGAAAAATATAGAGAAACAAACATACTGACTCACCTCGATTCAAGATTTGACATGTGTGGAAGATTTTGGCTTTGACTAGGGTTTCATTAGTGAGATTTTGATTGCAGATATGGATTTGTTGTTAAAAGATCTGAATTGTGTAGAAGAACCTTGCAAGTACCATCACGATTTGAAAATCGATGTTGCAAATCATCGATTGTTTTTTTTTTTGGATTCAAGTATTGCATCTGGTAAAAAATTGCTTAAAGAAAAAGAAAAGAAGGAAGAAGAGGAAGTTCAGCGGGAGAGAGGAGAGAGAAAGGAATAAAATATCAAACATTAGGGTTATGTTGTGAGTAGGGTTGTCAATTAGCTGTCCAGCCATGTGACAAGTAACCAGAAGTCCATATCTTTTTTGCTAAAAGACCCTTTTGAATTGAACTATTTAGTACAACATTATATTGTATAATAATGTTTCCAGTGTTAATTTGCAAAACAAACCATTTGAGTCTCAATTAAATCTGACATTCAGTTCAGATTTAGTTAGATTAACCAGAAATCGATACCTTTTTTTTGCTAAAAGACCCTTTTGAATTGAACTATTTAGTACAATAATATATTGTATAATAATGTTTCAGTGTTAATTTGCAAAATAAACCATTTGAGTCTCAACTAAATCTGACATTCAGTTCAGATTTAGTTAGATTAAATATAATTTACTTTCAAATGAGTGATTTGTCAACAATATAAACAAAAGTAAAATTGAGTTTTTCACAACGATTTTCTTTCTTATATTATAGATTCCCACAAGAATGTCTCAATAAACTTTAAATTGAGAGACTTTTTATGTGGTTAAAAAAGAAAATTTAAACAAAATTATTTATAATATTTTAATAAACATATTACAATAATTCACACCTTTAATTGAAACCATTTAACTTACCATTTTCTATAGCCTTGCATAATTTTGTCGGATTTGAGGACTAATTAGTAATTATCAATTGTTCCCTATGACATGCAAGGTAGGGCTACCCGTGCATATCTCTCTCTAACTACTACTAATTAATTATCTTAATGTTCTGTCCCTTTTTTCATACACCATAAAACACACATTATTATTTAAAAAATTAAATATTTCTATAATAAGAAACATTAAAAGAAATGGAAGCAACAAGGAAAAAGCATAACAACAATACTATATATATTCCTCTTCATTTTCAATTATTGACTTTTAGTGGTTTAGTAGTGATGAATGGAAGGTCCATTTCTTCATCATAACTCAAAGATTTAGATTCCTTCTCATCCTCTTCACTTCCTCTAATCAAAATATTACTTTAAATTTGTTGACAATTCTTACTTCAACTGACAGAGTCAATATTATTTGATTAAACGTCTCTAGTATTTGTTAACAAAAAAATATTATAAATATTTTTTGTGTCAAAAAATTAATATAAAATTAAAATTAATAATTCAACCATATCATTTAACAGCATTTAATTATTTGGAAGAAAATTTGAAAATTAGTCAAGAGAGTGACTAAGTGATTAATTAATATTTAATAATGTAACTCAAAAGTTGAAGAGAATAAATGTAGTGAAAAAAATGGAAGAAGAGGGTAAAATAGTAATTTACAAGACAAGGTGGAAGCTGGAAAACACAGATCTGTCTCTCTGACCGTGTCACTGTCAAACCTCGGCGCTTCCAATTGTTAGTGTCAATTTTAATGTATTTCCATTTTTACCCTTATTCTCTTTAAATTCATATTATTATTGTTTGTCACATTCACACAGGTATTCGTTGGAGTTGGTATCCAAAGAGAACATTTTTTGGACTCTTTCTCTCTCTTTCTCTCTCTCTTTCACAATTTCAGCTTCACCTTCTAACCCTTTTTTCTCTTTTCTCTTTTCTTTTCTTCTATATATATAAAAATACTTTCTTTTTTCTTCTTTTTTTCTTTCTTCACTGAAACTGTTTTGGTTTTTTTGCTTTTGATAATCTGATTCTGAAGCCTTTTGGTGGATTATTCGTTTAAGCTGTTTTGGTTATTCTTTTTTGTGACTGAAAATGAACTCTTCAATGAGGTTGGATTCAGCTGTTTTTCAACTCACCCCTACTAGAACAAGGTAATACTTCATTGGTCAATCGTTTAATTCAATGTTTTGTTGAAAGCTTTTAACTTTTTTTTGGCTTGGTTGATAATACTTATGATGGTTTTGGTGTAGTTGGGTTTGTTTAAGGATGTTAATGACTTTAGGTTTTTTCCTTAATTGGAAATAAGTTGTTTATGTAAGCTATAATTTTCAAGTTTGTCGATATAGTAATTGGAATCTAGTAACATCATATGGTTTTTGCAACATGGGTGTTATAAGCAAGTTTAGTCATAGATTTTATGCTAAATAATTGAAGTTGTATTTGGTTAGGGTATTTGGTATGTGATAAAGTTAGAAAGTTGAGAAACCCTTGTATTGATTTATGCGAAAGTTCGGTGATAAAAATTGCACATTGTTTGTAAAAACTGATTTATGTGTTTGGTTTTTTTGTGTTTCTGCTTCTGTAAAAATCAGGTTTGACTTGGTTATAACTGTGAATGGAAAGAAGGAGAAAATTGCCTCCGGGTTGCTCAACCCATTTCTTTCTCACTTGAGAGCGGCTCAGGATCAAATGGACAAGGGTGGTTATTCAATTGTTCTTGAGCCTGATGATGGAAGTGATTCCACGTGGTTTACTAAGGGAACTCTTGAAAGGTTTGACTTTTAATGTTTCGGTTTACTAATATGTTCGGTATAGATGATCTAGAATGATATTTTTGAAGAGCCTGGGGGACTAATTTTTGTATGGTTTTATAGGTTTGTTCGCTTTGTAAACACTCCTGAGATATTGGAACGTGTGTATACTACAGAAGCTGAAATATTACAAATTGAAGAGGCAATTGCAATTCAAGGAAATAACTCGATAGGGGTTAGCTCTGTAAGTAAAATATTAAGCATTACTGTATTGTATGATTGATTGTCTTCACTGAAAAGACTGTTTCAGTGATTGTTTATATCTTACAGGTGGAAGAAAACCAAGTCAAACATGCAGAAAACACAGAAGGTACTTTTGAAAGAACAAGTTTATTTCAAATTATCATTGAGAACCACTGACTTGTGTTCAACAAATCTAGGTGTATTTATTGCTCGGCCAAGATTTTCAAGATTTAAATTTACAACTAAACTTGTTACTGTACACAGGCAGGAAGACTCAACATGATACAAATGAGGAGAAAGCAATTGTTCTTTACAAGGTAAATATGTCTTTAATAATAAATGCTGTATTCGTTTATTGACTTAGCTTATTTTTCTAATTGTATGTTTATGTTCAGCCTGATGCACATCTACCTGAAGTAAATGGAAACGCCACGTCAGAAGGAAACTCAAAGTAAATTCCATTTTCTAATGCTAGTAGAGATTATTTTCTAATTCATCCATCATAGCTTGAACTATTGGAACAGTTTTTTCTATGCTGTTGTAAATTTTTAATCAACGTTCGGTTGGACTGAGTTTCTTGTTTCTCATCGTTGCACATAACTATGATATGATGAAATATGCTGTTATTTTCTTAATTTGATCGTTATGATGAAGCTTCTTTTCACTATCTGAAGCCGATTGTTAACATATGTTTTATTCAATACTATCACATTTTCTCAGAGTTCAGCTTTTGAAAGTCCTAGAGACGCGCAAATCAGTGCTGCAGAAAGAGCAAGGCATGGCATTTGCACGTGCTGTTGCTGCTGGTTTTGAGATTGACTATATACCTGCTTTGATGTCATTTGCTGAATGCTTTGGAGCATCTCGATTGATGTAAGAGAACACTGTTTTTTCATACATCATTTTAACCATAAATATTTGTTGGTTAAATGTTGTGTTCTTTCTTCCATTAGGCCAATCATGCTGATGCTAATTTTTGTCACTTATCAGGGATGCATCTGCAAAATTTAGAGATCTTTGGAAAAGAAAACATGAAAATGGACAATGGCTTGAAATTGAAGCTGCTGAAATGATGTCCAGCCACCCAAACTTCACTGCATTAAATGGTCCTGGTATTATACTTCCCAATACGCCCTTTGCATCCCATGCTGAATTGGACTCAGAGAATAATGGGAAATCAAGTTCAGGTACCACCTTACAATTTCCAGAGCACTGTAAACTTCTGAATTTATGGATTCTTCAGAAGTTAATGTATATAGTTACAATAATAGCTCGTTACTCTTTTTTTATATGTACATACACAAATGGAGTTATATGGACAAAATTCTCATTTCACAATTTGCTTTTCCTTTTTCCAGATGTGCCTCCAATGGACAGTCAAGGCCATCAAGATAATATGCATGGTCAATTTCCGCATCACATGTACCCTCCTTGGCCTATTCATTCTCCACCAGGTGCTCTACCAGTCTATCAGCCATATCCAGTGCAAGGAATACCCTACTATCAAACATATGCAAACAGTCCGTATATGCAGCAAAATTATTCACCTATGGAGGATCCTAGACTAGCTACTGCTCAAAATATGGGTTTTAGAAGGCATTCCATGGATAGTAGACACAGCAATACCGAATCAGAAGCATATGCTGTAGAAGCTTCAAAATCTAGGTTGCAGGATGAAGTGGATGTGGAGAGGGAAGGTTCACAGACAGGAGAGCGACGGAAGAAGGCTAGCCGGTCAGGTAGACAGAAATCTGGCATGGTGGTTATTAGGAATATCAATTACATAACAAAGACAGAAAACTCTTCTGGTAGTGGATCGTATTCAGATTCTGCCTCTGAAACTGAAGAAGATATTGATAATCAGGAGCACATGAAGTCTTCAAAAAGAAGGGGATCCAGAAAAGAATCTTCGAAGAAGTTAAATTCGTCTGATAAGGAAGAAACTGACTATGTAAAGGATGCAGATGGAGGACACTGGCAAGCTTTTCAAAATTGTTTACTCAGAGATGTTGATGAAGATAGACATGCCATTGACCATGACCAATTTGGTATGGAAAAGGGGGATGATAGGAGAAGAAAAAATCATGTTTCAGTCAATGATCCTTTAGTTTTGAATGGGCAGGATATGCATCAAGTTCAAGGCAGTCGTTCAATAGATGACGCACAATCTTTGGAAGCAAATGGAAGAAGCGGTGGTTATAGGAGATGTGCTAGTGATGATTTCATTGTTTCCAAACAAGAAAGTCAGTCCGGTAATTCATATCCTTCCTCAGGTCTGGAAATTACCAGCAGTGGTCTTGGTTATTCAAACGATAATTTGCAAAGGAAGTTGTTTCACGATGTGAATGATGATTCCTATATGTTGGAGCATAGATCAATCCAAGTCAATGATGCAGGAAATGTTGAGAGAAACATGATTGATATAGATTCTGAGTTCCCGATGGTGAGTCAAAAGAAAGAAAAACCTTTAAATGGGATCGACCATTTGAATTATCAACTAGATGTATTAAGCATGATGCCTGAACGAGGAGCTGAAGGGGGGCCAAAGAGTTACGACCTTGCTTTAGACTATGAAATGCAGGCCCAAGCTGGTGGTGCTTTACAAAATAAAAACAAAGAGGTATTGGCTGATGCTAAACCAGGATCTAAGAGGCCGGATAAGGAGCCAAAATCAAAAACTACTCCAAATAGTTCGGATAAAAGAAAGAGCGTTGGACCAATAAGGAGAGGGAAGCCTTCTAAACTTAGTCCTTTGGAAGAAGCACGGGCACGTGCTGAGAGTTTACGAAACTACAAAGCTGATCTCCAGAAAATGAAGAAAGAGAAGGTACTCACTCGTACTCCCGTAACTCTCACTCATGTTTCTATTTCATACTATTAGCTTAAAATGGATGTGAAAATTGTATGCAGGATCTTTACATGGTTTTTATTTACATTAAATTGAAAAACCATTCATTTGTTTATACAACACTGTTTCTTTCCTTCTAATATCTAGGAAGAGGAAGCAATTAAACGCATAGAAACTTTAAAGATGGAAAGGCAAAAGAGAATTGCTGCCAAGAGTAGCTCAGTCTCTTCACAGTCACCAGCGGCATCTCATGTTACGAAGAGACAAGTTCCTACAAAACTTTCACCAAGCTCTCATAAAGGCTCAAAGTTTAGTGATTCGGAACCAGGTCCATCCTCACCCCTTCAAAGATTCCCCACCAGAACTGCTTCTGTTGGTTCGGCTGATTCATTGAAAACCTCAAAAACCAGCAGGTTGAGTACTAGAAGCCACTTGAATGATAACAAATTAAGCCAATCAGTGTCTTCTTTGCCTGAATCTAAACTAGAGAAGGGTGATAGTGCAACAAATACTAAGGCATCGATGGCACGGATTAGAAGATTGTCAGAACCTAAAATGAGTTCCATTCCTCAGACTTCCTCCGTTAAACCACGTGTTACTGGAACAATATCAAAGACTAAAGCATCTGATGGACCAGAGAGCAAAAAGATCTCGGCCATTGTGAATCATGATAAAAGCAAGATAGCAGCCCTTCCAGAACTGAAGGTTAGAACATCTAAAGCAAGTGGAACTGTCAAAAATGTATCTTCAGTGAAAGTAAAGACACAAAAATTGAATGATAACAAATCTTCAACGAATTCAGAAGGTACCCATAGCATGCTGAAGAAACAGGAAACGGGAATTTCCTCGATTGATGATGGAGATGACAATCCTGTAATTGAGAAAACTGTTGTGATGCTTGAGCGTGAGAAACCTTATGCGCCTGCTATTTATGCCCCGGCGAAAGAATATGATAGTGGTATAGTGAAAGAGAAAACTGAGACAACATCCAATTATGTTGCCATTCGTGCTCCTGTTTCACCATTAAGCATGGGCACAATAGATAAAGAAACCTCAGATATCCGATCACACCTGCAACCCATATCTACTGAGGTATGTATTCACAACAACTTACATTAACTTCGATGATGATTTAAATACTTTGTTAGTTCATTCTCTCGCAGTAGTAAGGTGAAGGTGAATTAAAAAGCTTCATATCTGTGCTTCATTAATAAAAAAGATGCACATCAAATTCTACACGCTTGTTGTAATATGTGATATAGCATTACAAATTTGGATATAATCACATGCATAATTTTGAAGGAAAAAAAACATCAAATTCTACATGCTTTCTTAGATGAGATACCGTCTTAGTGCATAGACTAATTTTGAATATACCATCTTCCAAAAGCAGGTCAAAATGGATAATACAGAAAAAGAGCCTTCGAAATCATCCAGCATTAGTATTGCTGAGGAAGCGTATCATGCCCCATATGCTCGAGTTTCTTCTATGGAAGATCCCAGTACAAGAAATAGCGAGTATGGTAAAGCAGCTCCCACAAGTTTAGAAACTGCCGCAATTGATACAGACACTGGTAAAGCACGTGTGTCTGACCTCAGAAACTCACTTGAAAAGATTCCTGAAGCAACTGAGAAGCCTCATGTAAAGGAATCAGCAAAAGGGTTCAGACGACTGCTGAAGTTTGGGAAAAAGAGTCATAGCCCGACTACACGCAACACGGAATCAGATAATGTCAGCGTTGATGGTTCTGAGGTAGATGAGATTGGAACTAACAGTTCCTCTCATGAAGGTAATACTTTCATCAAAGTTATCAGCAGATTAAAATTTTATTTAAAACAAGTCCTACTTTTTCGTTTATGTTTATGTGTGAGCGCGTATACTGACTATCAAATTTTCCACGTCATCAGTTCATACTTTAAAGAATTTGATCTCTCAAGATGAAACTCCCACTGCCAGCACCACTCAACAAAAGTGTAAGCCCTCAATGCATGCTCAGTTTACTAAGTGGACTTGAGTCAACTTTTCATCGGTATAGTATAGTCTATATAGTAGTATTACTGATTTGAATATGGTTGTGGTTGTTATGCAGCTTCACGCTCGTTTTCGCTGCTATCACCATTTCGAAAGAATAGTGAAAAAAAGATACAGATGGCTTGATAGAGTGGATGCTGTTTGGTAAGGTTGATGCAGTCACACAAGCTTAAACTCTTTACTTGATATATATTTTTTGGTCTTAAATGTGAGGAGCAGGAAAGGATAACTGAAGTATGTATTGCTGTGAAATTTGATCTTTGTATATTCATCTTAACATAATTTATATCCTCAAGTGATGAAGTATGATGTTTTATTATTTTCTTCTTCTTTTACTGGAACAAGTATTTGAGCATTTTTGTTTTGTAAATTCGAAGTGTCTGGAACATATGAACTAGTTACTGGCTTACTGCATTTTTCAAAAGTCGAAAATGTTCAACTAATTGACCAAAATTTATGTTTTTTTTTTATTTTATTGGTTAAAAATGGTATTTTAGTTATTTTAAGGAATTTGGTGGGTGGGAGGTTTGGTTAAAAATTTAAATAGATTCTTGCTCACATGGTTGAGGTTCTTTACCCTCTTTTTTAAGATTTGGGTGGCCTACACATTTTGGATTTGGCTGACATTTATGATATTCTTTCTTGTCTTGAAGTTTCTTGTATTTTATGAGCATAAACTACAAAAAGCCTTTAACCTTACAGCTACAAGAAATAAATATTGGCTTGCTCAGAGAAACAAACAATCCTCAAAGGCAATTAATACCACTGGAATAAGTATTGGATTTTACTTCTTTTCATTTTTAGAGGTGGCAAAATGGGACCGGCCCGTCGGACATGACCCTTTTGTCCGCACTTATCGCGGGGCAAATCAAGGTTGTAGGCATGCATCCTCTGATGTGTTAGTCCCGTTATTAGGTTTGCGCCCTCAACTATGCCCTTCCCGTATTTTTGTATTTTTGCAAGGTGTAGACTAAAACGAGATTGACATGGTTAAAACAAGAATAAGTAAACATTGTGCCAATGTCTGAATGATGATAAATTAGCTATAAATAGTTATATTATATGTATCTTTTTTGTCCCCTCATAAAGTAATGTCAAGTCATGCCACTGTGCATGTCCCATGATATTTTTCTATTCTATAACTGTTGAAGTCAATTGAATGTGTAAGGATATGAATCATGTAATGTAATATAAACAAATAACATGCTTATATCAATCAATAGAAATGCAATTAAGGGTCAGTAATGTAAGTAGCAATTCTGCATACAAAGTTTCACTCTATCACGACTGAATATGCTGAAACATCATTCAAATCGAATGATTAAGCATGAGATGTTGCTTTTGCTCATCCTATTTAAAGCCTCATTTGCCAAGCATTCAGCTGCTTCTTGTGGATCTTCAATGTGACTTATTAGACTCACAGCCTCTTGGTTCTTCATTACCTCCCATACACCATTGCTTGCTAGTATCAGAAATTCAGTATTAGAATCAATACTTTCACTTCTGATCACAAGTTCTGAGCTGCTAGAATGCCTGGTAGCTACAGCATTTCCTGATTCATATGCTTTGTATGAGATCAATGAATTCAAATTATGAGTCCATTTATCGATAGGAAGTGAACATCATTCTAAGTTTTAACAAAGGTATAATATAGGATACCTGAAAAAATTCTTTGAGACCAATGTCTTTTAGCTGATTGTTGATATGTGTCTGTTTTCTGATGAGCCATGCCATCTTTACACACAACAACCCTGTAATTTCCTATACTAGCTATTACAAGTTTTTCTCCATTGATTACCATAGCAGATGCTGAACTCATTCTACATGTTTCTTCATAACTATTCTCTTCTCTCATCTTTGCTCTTACACCAAGATAAGCTCTCTTCATCATTTCTTTGCCTTTTCTCCATATTTGAGCCTAAGTAATAAAAAAAATGATGCATTATTAAGGCAATGCCATCTAGCTTATGAGCTAAACAGTTTTATAGTTACTCAAAGTACCTCTTGAAGCTTCTTTGCAAAGAAATGAGACTGCATGTACTTGGAAACCTTGTCTCCAACTAGTGGATCAAAGATTCCAAAATACCACAATTCTGTTTGATCCATTTGCTCTCTTTGTACAACTATTGAATCAAAGTCTGAGTAATCTGAACCATCTATGATCATATGATGCTCCACCACTTGATAACCATGTGTTACTGGTGTCATCCATGAAGGCTTTTTTGCTGGCATAAGCCTTCTCTTTCTGCCTAGAACTCTTAGCAGAAACCTTTTCAACCTAAATGCCTGCCCAAATCAGTAGTTAAATTAACTCTATATCCACAAGTCTGTTTCAGATATTGACATGCATCAGACACGATACGATTTGAAGTGTCTTGCTATAACAAAATTAGTACTTAACAGAAGAAAGTGGGATATAAGGCTTACCTTGAGCTTGAGATGAAGATATCTGATTCTCATGTTGTTCACTATTGTTTGATCAGAGCTTGAAGGGAAGAAGTTGACCAGAAAAGTTAGTAAATCAAGTATAGGTGTTGAGTAAGAAATGGATTGGCCTTATTTTAAAAGGGCACATGCAGAATCTTGAATGAGATTTTGACCATAAATAAAAACTTAGACTCAAAGATACCCTTAGAATTCCTAAGCTACTAAATTGAATTAACCAATTAGCTTTAGAATACAAACAATACAAAAAAGTTGAAATTGAATAATTAATTGTAAACGGCAAGGAGAGAAAAAAGAATATGGAGGAGAAATGACAAATGGCACATGAATATTCATGGTCTTTTGGTTACTTCATGAAGGTGCTTCAATTTTCAAAGTGTTGAAATTGAGTTAGTTTACATTATTCTAACTTGAATACTGATTCAGTGTCAATGTATTGATTTACTTTTTTTGAGTTGATTGCATATATACATAATACAAGTTGAACCTTCACTTACTTTTTTTGAGTTGATTGCATATATACATAATACAAGTTGAACCTTCACTTACTTTTCTAACTTTTTTAGTCTTAACCCACAAAAGTTGCCGAGGAATGCTGCTAGTTCAATCTAAGTTGCATTAAAAAGTATTTAATGGTCAATCAAAGATCGATTTTTTTTTGTCCAAGATGTACTATTTTTCACAATTAAAAAATGTTTGACATATTATTTCATCAATAATATCATTAATTAATTATTCTACGGAATAATAAATGAAGCAACTAAATATCATAGGAATCAAGGAATCAAGTTATGTTTAGCCCCAGGCCAAACACGAATTACACGAATTTTTTAATGCAACTTATATGTTTCTTAGTAACCTGCGTGAATTTTAAAAATTGTCTCTAGGAATCAGAGATGTATTTTCGGTGCGTACCCTTTTGTATGAAAAAACATACAAATCGGAAATACAACATTGGTTTTCAATAGAACTGAATAGAATGTGAGAAATCAAGTTGATATGAAGCGAAAATATAACTACGGTTTTCAAATCAATGTTGTATTTCTGGTTTGTATTTTGACATATATGCGCGTTCCCTCTTCCCCCTCCTCATTTATAGTATACTAAAAATAAATCACTAAAACCTCTAAATTTCAGAAAACACATTGTTTCAAAAACCATCAGTGCTTAGCAATACATAAGGAAATCATCAGGCATCACCGGAACAAAACAAGGAGAATCATCAATTGTGAGTTGTTTTTTAACATTATTGAGTATTTTTTTTATTTTACAACAATTTGTGTTTTAGGGTGGTAAATTTTTTTATTTTTTTTAGTTCTTGTATTGTTTGAAGTCAATATGGAAGCGTTAGCATGTCATGTTGACGATCAATTGTTGTTTTTTGGCCAATATTGAGTTACAACTTCGCCATTGATGTTGTTGTGATGTTGCAGTTCGTATCAGAAGTGTATCTCTGGTTTTATTCTTGACCAAAACTGTAAATGCACTTTCGATTATGTAGCAGACATTTTTCCCCATTTTTCTGTACAAGCAATTTATTGTTTAATACTTGGTTCGTTTACTGTACATGTATTATGGCTGAGAGACCATCTAGAATGTGATACGAAATACTTTAACAACATGCTTCCGTGTAGGAAAAGACTAAGCTTTTGTGCTCCTAGACAAGGCTATGTCGATACACCCATCTTACTGTGTTTTACTTACTCGCTGACCTAGCGGCAGTTTCTCCTGCCCGTCCATCTCTGCCTCCTTCCTCCCACTGACGTATGTCCTCGCCGCAAGTATTCGAACCAAACGAGATATCTTGATCCAACCCACAGAGTACATATACTTCCGAGCTGACACTTGGTCCCACCCATACTTCTCCACCTCCTTCATCGCACGAACACCTTATTGTCTTTGAGACATGATAGACTTCTTCTTATCATCCTACACCACACTCTCACTCAGTTTACAACTACTCCTGCTCCCACCCAATTTACACTTGTGGCCTCCCAGTCTGCACTGGCGGACCATCCACACCCAGCACTAGAGGCGGCTCCAGAGGCGCCTCAGGATTTTGGAGGAGGAGCATATGATTTTTCGGTGCTTCTATTGTACCGAGACCATGTGTCCAGATACTTATGGGATGGAGAAGTGAATATTTCATTTAACAATTGTTACCTATTGTGTTAATTTTTATATTATTAAGTTTTATGTGTTTATTTATTGTTACATATTGTTACTTATTATGTCCATTTAAGTATGGTGTGTTTACCTATGCATGCGGGTACACGATCCCCAAAAGATAATTAGCCGTGCTCGAAAGATCACTCGTCTGGTACCATCCACCGAGCCATGGTTCCAGGAGCTACTGGACCTTACTGGGCTGGGGGATTTGGTCTCTCGTGGATATACTACTATTAATCATGATATGGTTAATGATTTTGTTGAGAGATGGAATCACGAGACACCGCCATTCAACTACCAAATGGTGAGACGATAATCACATTGGACAATGTCGTGTGCCTGTTGCACCTTCTGATTAGAGGGAGGTTTTAAGATCATGAGAGGTGCACCAAAGAGAAGGCTTTGGATATATTGGTGGAGTACTTATGATTTACTCCATAGGGTGCTATGGAGGAGATCGACAAAACCTGTGGGGGTCATGTAAGATTTAGCTACTTGCAGAGGGTGTTCACGGCTGACCTAATGTGTGCACAACAGGTTGCGGGTGATGATATGTAGGTATCTCAACACAGAGGAAGTGCTATGAGGATATATCTTTTGTATCTGGTTGGGACGTGGATTTTTGTGAACACTAGTGCCACTTACACTGACATCATCTGTACCTACGGTTGTTTAGCGATTTTTAGTAGATTGTAGAGTGGAACTGGGGGGGAAGCTTGTTTGTTGTGTTTGTACCAGAAGTTATCTGAGGGCGTTAAGTGGAATACAAAGCAGAGGACCGACAACATCACACTTTTTACTCTAACATTTCTTATTCTTATGTTATTTTTTCTGGTTATGTAAATTACTTTGATTTCTTTACTTTCCAATGACGGTAATATTCCAGGCCTGGATTCTACAACACTTCCCTCACATATCCGAATGGTCAGTTGAGCCTACATATACTGAAGTTCAGCCACTTGCCGCTTTATTCGACCCACGATGAGGGAACCAGGCGACATGGCCATTCATGGTGTATATAGACCACCAGACCTATGAGGATATATGCTTCCATGTGTGAGAGAAAGGTACCTCTATACTTGTTTTAATGATGTCAAAACTTTCATTGCACCTCTCATTTATGCTCTTGATCTGAGGTGGCTCCATGGTCAAACTTGTTAGTGTATTGATGGATATTAAACTCCTAAAATCAAGCATTTTTGGAAGTTTTTCCTATTTGCGACGAGTCATACAAAATTTAGGTCGACTCATAGATTGAACAAGATTTTTGTATCGAGCTCGGGAACGCTCGCGTCGAACCTCTGGTAGACTCATATTGGGAGTAAAATATTTGAGGTTTGTGTCGACTCATGTCTTGTTGCGGTCTACACATTGATTATCCTAGGCTCATCCTACCATGATCGGGTTTGCTCGTGTCGATTGGTCTCTCTTGATGAGTTGACCGCTCGCGTAAATGCTACACTTTTCTGTTATTTTGTTTGTCTTGGTTGTTTGGTAACATACAAATATTTGAGTTCTTTTATCATTTTTAGACAACAAGAAAAGTGAAAGATATACATATTGTGCACTTCATCTTCATCCTCTCATTACATTCATCAACAATTACACATAAGAATTTTTGTTGATCAAAGTGCAGAGATGTGCTAATAATGTTCAAATTGAAGATTGCATTCAGATTTGGGTTGAGCAATTGTGGGTTTTTCTTGAATAAAACCGTTAGGGTTTTGTCCAGCAATATCTTGAGGATTTGGGGTTTTTTGCACATGTCTTTGCTTCATCAAATTCATCCGATTAAAAGGATTGGGAAATTGTGAGTTTGCTCAATCAAGTAACGGTAACCTGAGGATTGTGAAGAAATATTTGGGGGTCAAACATCTTGTGATTGAAATAAGTCGAGTGAAAGGTAACATGGTGTGCACGCAAACGAGTAGCGGTAAGGTTTGTTCGAAGAGTTTGATGTACTTGGTTCATGATAACACGAATTAATATAACATATTTGACTTAATTTTCATTGATAATGTTACTATTTTTATTAAATTATTCTGTTTTATTTCTGTATTACGTTGGTATTTTCTTTTGTTTCAGGTATTTGTATTAGATAAAGATAAATTGAGCAAAGAAATAAAATTGAGGAAAAATCGGATTAAAAAGCCAAAGAAATGAAGCAAAGGGGTGATATAGCAAAAAGGAGGAGTTAATAATTATAAGATCGAGCCGTGAAGAGCAAAGCCGTAAGAGCAAAGCCAAGAAGACAAGCTAAGGATGGCGGAAAGCCGGTGGATGTATTCGAGACGACCGTCTCACTTTCCCCACTCAGCAGGAGGCGCCGCCTCCCTTACAGGGACCCACGTCTCCAAATCCTCCCATTCAGGGACCCACGTCTCAATATACTTTCATGAAGTGAGACCCACGTCTCACACTTCATTCTTCAGATGAGACGTCCGTCTCCCACGTTCAGGCAGTTTTGCGCACGACCACTTGCCTTCGTACAAGATTGGAAACGGGAAGTTACAGCAAGAGGCTATAAATACAAGTTCAAGCTTCAGTGCAATGGTCGGCAATTTTACCAACAATCAATATACGTTTTTCTTCGTGATTTCTATTTTCTTTTCAGTTTTGTATTCTATTTTGTTTTTCATTTCAGTTTCTTTTCTTAGATTTTATTTTAGTATTAAGTTTCTATAATTTTCTCACAACAATTTCTACATCGGAGATTGTTGTGTATTTTTCACTGATCTAACCTTACGTTAGATCTAGTGCTTTTTATTCTTGTCGCATTTTCTTTTCGATTCGAGAAGTCTCCGAGCAGATCCAGCCGACTTGTGGTGGAATGTTCTTTTATTTCGAAGAACAAGATTATTCGAGTATTCTTATTTTCAGGTTTTTAATATAATTATTTTATTTTATTTAAAGTATTGTTGCTTGGTATTTATTTATTTGATTATGGAAATGTTTAAATATATTGAACCTTATTATTTATGCATGTCCGAATTAATAAATATGTCCGGCTAAACCGTGTAGGTATCGGTAAATAATAGTAGTAAGAGTAGGAATTAAATTGTTCTTAAGCTAAAATCTTAATTAACTTAAATTAAGTTATGACTTTTTGTAATTAAAATCAATCTTTTCAAGTACGAAGTAAGAAAAGTAGAATAGGTTAGGATCGAGACCACGAAAGTGTGAGGTTTTAAATCGGATAGCTAAAGTTAGGTATTGATTTAAATAATGAGAGCGCTTTTAAAACAAATAAGATTTTATTAAGTTTTCAAAGAATATTTTCTAAACACTTATGGGCTAAAGAGAGCAGCATAAGGCTTTAGGAGTATAATCCGAGATAAGACCAATAAAGTGTGAGTCGAGGGTTTTAAACCGATAATTTCAGAACAATTGTTAACCATCTTTAAACGCTTTTAGGTTCAGCTTTTAATCCCTTAGGTTCACTACATTGCGTATCGATATCCGCTTAATTTCTATTTTCTTTAACCATTATCTAAAAGAATTATTCGCCTTAGCTATATATAAAGAACTTAGGACACGTAGATCGATTTATAGTCTCTGTGGGTTCGATATCTTTTAAAATTCGCGATAGATCGCACTTGTAGCCTCCTTATTAATAGACGATAAAGTCGCGATCAAGTTTTTGGCGCTGCGGGGACTATTTAAGTCGATATTGTAACTTGGTGTTATACCGTATGTACTAAGGCACTTTTACTTTATTTACTATGTATAACCCAAAATTTTCCTACGTCCATTATGCATTTTGAGGAATCACAAGAATCCCATAACCGACTCCTCAATACTTGTTGAAGATTTCTATGCTTCACAAACCTACTATTACCCAAATTACCTCCAAACTACCAATCCCCTACATTTTGAGGAACCACAAGAAACTTATAATTTCAACCAAACTTATCCTAAACCTAACTCTTTCTACAATTTCCACACCCAATATTTTGAGGAATCACTGTAACCATATAAATTTGATCTCAAATATTAATGGAAAATTTAATGAAACATCTAGGATGATAGAACGCTTTAAAACAAAAGGAGACTCTAACTCACTTTCAATACTTCAAGAATCGCAAGATTTCCACTTCAAACACCAATGGAGGATTCTGAGATGAGATGATACAACTCTAGGTTAGAATCTATGATTGAGCACTATATAGACAAAACTGCCCAAAATGAAGAGGTAAGAAAACAAAGTCTTCAAAATAATGAAACCCTTAGCCAACTAACCATTGTGGTCGAGTCCTCACGACTCACAATATATTTTAGAGACTCAAATTTCCAACTTGAACAAAACCTTCTAGGACCATTTCCCAAAGAGGATGTGGATGTTGAAACAACCATTATAGAAAACTATTTGAAATCTAGTAGAGTGATGATGAGTTTCGAGGAGAGTGATATTGTATGAGGAAAGTTCTGATAAAAATAGTGGAGATTGAGAAGAATTCACCAACACCATTAAAAGGAGGTTGTAAAGTAGAGAAGGAAGCACACATTGTAATCACAAATCACTACACCCCACTGATTTCTTTCCCAACATTTTTTATGGAAACTCCGGTAGACTCACAATTTAAAACGCATGTTGCGGTATTGAAAAATATCCACACTAATTCACCACTATTTGAAGTCTTGCCTAAAAAGCGAAAATTAGAGGACCATAAAATTAAGGATATAATTACTGTTAAGAGGGTAAGGTTAACTTATTTGCGATGGATGAAATCACTAAGCCCAAATTTGAAAAACTTATACTTATGATAGATCCAGAACCACTACCACAATTTTAAAAGAATAAACCACCATACAAACGTAAGAAAAGAAAAGGTGAAGGATATGTGAGATGACTTGATAAGTGGCCATGGAAAATCAACGAATAGTCATTCTAGTTTTTAAATTTCTTCCTTTTTCGTATTTTCACTTTTCTAATTTATGTTAAATTTTAAATTTTACTCGATTATCGGTTGCACCCTTTCTTCTGATGCGTTTGAACTATTTCCCCGTAATACCGATATAATTATACTCAATTAAATAATTCACGTTAAATATTTATAATTAAAATTGAGTACTATTTTAATTATCGTATTCGCCTCCTATCAATGTATTGAATTAATATTTCCCAATATTTATAATACTAATTATAAGGCATTATATACTAGTATTATATATATATATATATATATATATATATATATATATATATATATATATATATATCGTACTAATCAAATTTATATTATCATATATATATATATATATATATATATATATATATATATATATATATATATATATATATATATATATATATATATAAATACATGTAAGTAGTGAGTTTGCATGTGGAACTGAAAAGCTTAAGGCTACCCGCTAGTATTATTGCATTGATAAATATATCACCTTTATAATTACTAGAAACGCATGCAATTAAGATTCCTCGCATTCCCAAGCTTGTTCATTTATTCGTAAATGCCATGCATGCC